>BMAO01001070.1:0-30652 GCA_019973975.1 Trichonephila clavata | reverse complement strand
GTGTTTTAATATCATAATTTTAAAGCTTTTTAGTTTGAAAGCAAATTTTGAATACTATAAAAGAGTATTTCTCATATAATTTGCCGCTCTTTATAAGAGTGCACAGAACCCTATAAAGGGCCAAATTTCAATTTGAACAAGGGCGCCTAATACCAAGCGCGGCCCTGGTTGTGATTCATATTTTGTATCTAAAATTGCGTTTCTAAAATTTCGAAATACTCTAAATATTTTTTTTATTTTAACATAAAAGGGAGTGATTATGATTACATATAGGAGTTGAATTACGAAAACCATTTTGTATCAGAAAAAAAAAACCGAATCAACTCAGATAAGAAAATACATACTCAGTGGATACTATAAAATACTCTGTTTTTTATATGGTAACAGTTTGAAAAATGTAATAGATAGTCGGGATTTTTTTTCTGTACAAATTTAAAATTCGAGTTCTAATTTATTAACATAATGCAAAGACAGCCTTAAATTATAAAGCTGAGATTGTAATTTTTCTCAATTTTGAGAATATTTTTTGAATTACATTAAACTTGATCCAAATTCCCAATTTTGCTCAAATAAAATAAAAATAAAAACCTTTAATAATCTCATTAAATCATTTAGAAGCATAAATATTCAATTGTTTACTTTTTATTTTTATCTTTATACAAAAATTTTGATGTTCAGACTAAACTGTTTTTTATAAATAAATACGTTGATTTAATAATAAGACGTTTCTTCCGATATGATTCGACAGATGCGCTGCTTCAGTAATCGTTAAATTGTACAGTAACTGTCGGAATTCACCGTCAATCCTTTAGTCAGAAATTCGTGTAGTGCACACCACTTGCATCTCAGAAGATAATGAGCATGACCTTTGTAGGTTGACATTAAAATTTTGAATTTATTGACACTCGGAGAATCAGGATCTTTATAATCTCTCTTGTTTTTGGATCATAATGATGAATTCAGGGTGCAAAATTCAGGCAGCCATGTGCAAATGGACACACAGCAACCAGAATCTCTTTTCATGGACGGAATGAAGAAATGGATAGAGCGATTGAACAAATGTATAACTGTTAGTGGTGACTATGCAGAGAATTTAATTTACAATATGTAAGGGTAATAAATGTCCCATTCATTCTTATACCTCTGTTATTATTTTAACTTTTCGGAAACTTATTTTATACTGTTGGAGACCTTGCTTATCAATCACCCCCCGAGTAATTAAGTATAATACAGAAATATCCAATACAAAGTTTTTTTCTCTACATTTAGTTGTTGAGAAATGTAATCATAGATGGTAAATCTACGCTGCTGAAATAAATTAAGATAATTGGCATATTTTATTGAATTGCATGATAATAACTGAACTGAAGCAGATTTCCGTGATGTGCCCGAAGAAGACGAACTTTTCATGATATCCAGTAATGAAAGAACATAGATGTGTCTTATATTTTAATCAAACCGCATTTTGACATATGATCAAATCTATGCTTTTATAAGAACATTTTCTTAATTTTTAATACTATCATTTTTATACTTGTTATATAATGTTCTCTCTTGAACTTTGATTTTTTTTTGTGTTAAAATGTTCACGCAAATACAGGACTATACAGTAAATATATACACACATGTTTGATTTTTCTTTGCTGATTTTTATTAATCTGGGAGTAAGCACTTGTAACAGCGTCACCCAGGCTCACAAAATTGTTAATTTTGGGAAAACTGTTTATTTTTTACTAATACTTCGGTAATATCCTCAAATATGGCAGACTTCATTGGAATTAAAATGTATTTGTCACATATCTCCGTCTTTTTTGGGAGTGCAAACGATTTCTTACAATTATAAGGTACCTGTTTTCGATGAATTCCCCTCGCCACTAGTTTTGTTCCAAATATTTCTATGAACTTGCAACATTTTCCCCTGTGAACATTTTAGTGGCTTCTATTGCAAATTATAGTTTATAAATATAAGTGAGCAGAATACAAAACGGGAACAAAAGGAACCACCTTCTGTGATCTCTATTGAATTATATTGAAACTGATTAAGAAAGGAAAGCACCTGCTGAAATAATACACATTAATCAAAATAGAGAAAGTAATTTTGAGAAAATCGATGAATATATGAAACGTTTGAGTTGAAAAGATGATTTTCAAATGCTACCTAAGAACGCCAACAAGAAAAATATGAAGCTATAAGTTTAACACAAGGCACACTTAGCCTTGTTAAAAGACACAAGCAAGAGAAATTTCAACTTGTTATTTACAATAAACTACAATATCTAGGACAATGTATGATCATTTTGCCTTGAAATAACATTCCTGTAAATGTTATTTAAAAGTGTCTGTGGTTTCTGCATTTTATTATAGTCACGCATATTTAAAACTTCTTGGTTCAGTTTGAATGATATTTTTTTCTCATATTATTTAAGGGGAACTGAAAAGTCCTTAAAAGCAGGTATGGTACTTTGTCTTAGTTAAATTATTCACTGGAATAATGGCTTTTGTCGAGCAAAAAAAATTATAAAAAAAAGGTTTGGAGTGACTCAGTTACCCAACGTGACCCTCAAAGTTAGTATTGAGCGCGTGCTTACTCCATCAGATTAATAAACATTTATTTAAGGTATTCGAACAAGTTGAAAATGACCAAATTCAGTCAAATACATATTATTGTTTTTTTTATTTTATTGAATAGAGCTATCTTTTGACTTTACAAAACATACTTTGTTTTGTTTTTACACTACCTAGAGGCCAAGTTACAATCAATTTTATAAATTTTAAAAAAACGAAAGTGGATTTTTGATCAACCAGAAGTGGGCATTTAAATTGCTCAAAATCTATCATGGCGAGTCTGATTACTCGAAATATTACGAATGTATTTCCATAAAACTTTTTGAACCTATTATTTATGTTATTTTCCAGAGAATGTACTAAAATATTTCTTACTGTATGAATACTTTTTCAGTTATGGCTTGTTATTTAAATAATGGTCTCATAAAAAATGTAACATTTCTTATAATGTTTACTCAATTAGCTCTAAAAATTTCAAATTTTTATAAAAAATTTAATTTTTAGTACATTTTTTAGACAAATGCATCTAATTTGTTTTAGTAATACTTTTACTAATATATGTTTGTTACTTTTTTCTCTGACTGCTTTAAAGTCTTTCAAAAAATATTGCTAAAATTTTACATATAATTGTGAATTTATAAAATTCAGGTAATTTATTTTAAATTTTGATAGTTTAATATAGTAATATTTATTGGTATTGAGTCCTAAACGAGCATTTATAATGTTTTAGTATGCTATTTTGTTAAAAAGTACTCCGAACGTGTTCGGATACCTTAACTTTTTTTCATCAATTAATCTAATTTTTGGAAATTATTACAAATAGAATGCTTAACTTATCTTGATATTTTCGTAAATTACTACGCACTTACTGTAACAAAAAAAATATGGCAAAAATAAAAATTCATATATCACGTAGGATTATTTAGGCGAGTGATGAAATAGGTTTTGATATTCAAGCTTTTTCTAGTTGTCATTTATTCTCACCAAACTACATACTTTTTATTTACCATTCCTAAACATAGTATTTCCCAGTCAAATTGACGACGAAAGTTAAAGAGAACTCTTTATTTATTTCAAAACTCCGAAAGGAATATTAAGCGCTAATGATCTTTTAATAGAACTTTCAGTATCATCAAAGAGAGAAAAGCTCTTTAATACTAATTCCTAGATAGGGTACGTTTTCTTATTCTAACACTTTAAATGATACATTCTCTCTTTGTGAATGTATACACATTTGTTGTGCGCAATGTCATTAATTATCTATGCAAATATGCAAAAGAGATAAAGATTAGATGTCATTACGCTATCGCTATTTGAGAGGAAAAATGCTTTATCCTAAAAGGATAGACCAATGCGTATTTTCCTGAAGTCATACTAATATTAAGTTTCAAAAATGAATAATAAGAACATAAAATGTTAAAATCGAGTTGCGAAAAGGTTAAGAGGTATTTTGAATTTAATGCATTGGTATTGTAGCTTATTTTGTAGCCATTTCTTTAAAATAAAAATTGATCACTTAAGAATGGAAAAATTCTCAAACTTAGTTTAACTGCCAAAAATCATTTAAAAAAGTTAAATATTTGTATTTAAAAATACGTCGGAATAGAGAATAAATAGAGCAAATCGCAAACATTCCTAATGATTATAAGTTTCGACTTCGCCGGAAATTATGAGTTTACTTCCCTCAAGTTTGCATCGTAATCTTTCTTAATTTCCGTTACACATTTTTCAATGAAAAAGTTTATTTAGAAACGAATTTCTTACCACTGAAAAAGACTCTGGGGAATTCATATAATTAAGCGGATGTAAATGAAGCTATCCGCAATGGTCATTTTAGCTAATTTCTCAGTTTTGTAAAGGGCGATGGAAAAACTTCTTTCAAGAACTAATCAAAATGTTTTAATTTATTCAAGTATATATTAAAAGTTTTTCAAGAAAACATTTCAACATTCATGATGTGATCTGCCTGATAATAATTAATTCTTTTACTTGATATCCATAATTAAAAGGGATTAACATCATGTTATTTTTTTATTTCATTTAATTTTTTACTAATATTTTAAATAAGTCTAAAATTATTAAAATAAATATTTATTATTATAATTATAATGAAATTTAAAGTTGTTTTGGTTTATTGGGTTTACTGCTTTCAATTCCAGTAATGCTACTATAGTATTTCTTTTGATACCTTAGTAATTGTAAATGTAATACAAATATTTTTGAATTTAGTTAACTCTGATTGCATTATAGAAGTTTTGATGAAAACGTTAAAGACATTTAAAGCAATTTTTAGCAACAATCAAGAATTTACAAGAAAAAAATAAATGAACGAACAGAGCTTAAAGATTTAATGTAATATTCTTAATATTTAATATGTAGAAATTGCAAATGGAATTGAAATTTATATTTATTTATTGATTTATAAAAAGATGATTTTTCTCGATTTTAAAATGCTGGCAATAAATTAGATTTAAAAATTTCTTGTTATTTTTATCTTTAAAAAAATGTGATACTTTTATCGAGGATATTTATTAATTTTCTTTTGTATTTTATATGCATTTATAAAATATTTATGCATCTCAGATTTGCAAAAAATTTTGGAACTCAAAAAGTTTGTTGAAATGTCTCTAAAAAAATGCTTTAAATTTTTGAATGGTTTGAAAATTTTGTTTAAGAATAATCAATAATAATATAACATAAAACTATATTGAGTTTAGATGGACATAAAAATTAAATTTGCATTTAATTAATTAATATTATTGCTATTTTAAGTTACATTTTCCTTTATTTATATATTTTTACTTAATATTTTTTTATTTGGTGTCCAAAATCTGAAACTGTATTAGATTCATTAATGACGAGCATCGCTAATATGAACCTCCATTAGGGAACGATATGATGAACCGGAACTACAATCTACAAACTTCCGCATTAACATCAAGATTTTGAGCTTCGGCAGATTTAACTTACGTCACGGTTGTGTAATGTTACAGAAGAAAAACCACTCATTGCAGTAGTTATAAATTGAGAAAAATACATTAATATGCATAAGATTTAAATATATTTTTAAACATGTATTTTAATCGTACATGGTGCTCAAAATTAAGACAATTTTTAGGTTTTTTTTCTATTATCTTTGGACCTACTGGGCAGATTTTAAGGAAATTTGGTGGTTGTATTTTCAGACCTCAACCCTATAGAGCAGTGATTCCCAAAGTGGTCCGTAGGGACTCCCTGGGATATATCATAACATCAAGTCTTTTTCGTGGGAAATTAAAAATCATTCGGTGGTCCCTGAACAACTCCAGGGCCGCCGCGCAGGGTTTAATATAAAATAATAAAATTGTGATACACTTTTACTATTAAGGATATTTAAATAAATAGCAATAAATAAAAGAGTAGCGATTTTTATGTCCTGAGTAAAATAAAATTATAGGTGGGTGCTTAAAACACAGTATGTTACTCAAGAACTGAGCATTATGTAATAGAATTTGTGAATGAACATTGACAAAACTTATTTCCACTGATTTGTCACTTGTCGCCCATGAATTTTTATTTGCTATAGGTTTGAAAACCGATACGAGAAAGGTGAAACGATAACATTACTTACTGAATTAAAAGAATTTTCGTGTAAAAGCTACCCTTGACTAATATCGTTTCTGTTGCGACTGACGGTGCTCCGACAATGATAGGAAGGTACCAATAGTTTCTGGCATACTTAAAACAAGTTATATCGAGTACATTTTCAGTACAGTGTGTAATTCATTATTTAGAAGAAAAAAATCTTACTGAACGTTTGTATGTACCACTGGATTACGTCTTAAGAACAGTTAATAAAATGAAAAAGATTGCTTTCAATGAGAGATAATTTGCTTAGCTCAAATTTAATTTGCTCAACTTTCTATAGAAAAAGTCGAAGACTATAATCGCTTACTACTTCAGAATACGTTATCTAAAATACCGTACGTTGGTTATCTAAAATGACGTCCACTCATGGATAAAAAATTAGCGCACCAAGAAGGAGTCCTCAAAATGAACCGAAATTTTGCATACGTAGTGACTATTTTAATATAAGTAAATGATTAGAAAATCAAAGAAAAATGATTATTTACTTCAGAGAAAAAGGCAAAAGAACGGAGAATTTAATCCCTGTTGAACCCTCTCTAGCGCGAATGCATGATGCGATAATATTGGGCATTGAGGCATACAAGTTATGTATGATGTCTTGAGACATTGCGTTCAATATTTGCTGCTGTAACCTTGCCTCTAGTTCGTTCAATCTCGTGGGATGCCCAACTCGCCGTCCCAAATACCCAAATATGCACGATTGGAGACAAATCTGGGGATCAGGCAGGCCAAGAAAGGGTAGTAACAGTGCGGAGAGAGTCTTGGGACACCCTTGTTGTGTGAGGAATAGCATTGGCTTGTTGAAAAATGGCACCTGGAAGCCGTTGCATGAGTGACTACACATGTGGTTACAGGGTTTCATGGACGTACCGCTGGACTGTCATGGTGCTTCGGATTAATACTAAGGGTGACCGTATATTGTAGGAAATGGCACCCCATACCATCACACCAGCTGTGAGAGCGGTGTGACCCTGTAAAGTAAAGGCAGGATTGAGGTGTTCACCACGGGGTCTCCACACACGAACATGATTGTCATCACTGCTGAGATTGAATCTGGATTCCTCTCTAAGGATGGTAGGGTTCCATTCCGTTGCAGTCTAGCTTCCTCGTGCACGGCATCACTGCAAACGGAGGTGTCGATGGGTGGACTTCAATGGCAGCACACATAACGGGTAACGCAATCCCAAATGTCCTTCTGCCAGGCGCTTTCATATGGCTCGAGAAGACACAGGGGCCCCTAGGGAAGGTGCTACATTTGCCTGGATGGCGGCCGATGAAGCAGGTGACTGTACGCGTGCACTTCTTACGATGCCACGGTCTTTTCTACAACTGGGCTGTCGAGAGCGTCCTGTGTCTGGTCTTCGTGTAAATGACATCTCTCGGATCCACTGGTCCCAACACCTCCTCACAACACAATCAGATCGGCCTAATTTACGAGCTACTCGGCTAGCTGACCACTCAACTTCCATAATGCCGATTATTGTTCCCCTCTCACACTGCGACAGCTGCTCATATTGTCTTCGAAAACCTCGTTATGACATGTGTAGCTCAGCTATTCCTTTGTAAACAAGCTCAACAACACGGAGCAAGCTCAAACCAAGCAACACCAAGCTCAAACAAGCTTTGGTTACCTGTTTTATACTCCACGGAGAATGATGTTAAAAGCCCCTCTACCGGCTACACGTAATGCTCAATTTCGTTGCATTTCTAATCATTTGCGTATCTCCCCGACATGTACCTTCATGCCAAGTTTTGTTACAATACCGCAATTATTTCTTGGTGCGCTATTTTTTTTTTCCATGAGTGTATCTAAATCTTTTTTATGTGACTCTTAAATTCAGTCTTGAAATTCTTGGATACAAAGACAGTGATTTGTGATAATTTAATTACTTCAAAATATTATGTAGCCTGCATCGTCAATTTATTTGCCAAATTTTACGAAAATTATTTGAAACTATAAAGGGATCATTTAAGTTCAATAAAAACTAAAACAATAATACCTGCGTTTTTTGTAAACATTTTTTACGTATAGACAAAACTTGGGAAGAGGAGAACGTGTTCTCAGTTTCCAAATCTTTCGAAATTTCAAAATAGAGCTGAAATTTTTCTTGCATACTGGCATACCTAAAGGCTCTTCTTGCAGACCTGAACCAAATTAGAAGACATTCTTCACTTGTATATTCATGACTGGGCATTGAACCCTTTTTTGTATGGACAAACTAAGATTCCAAACACAGATGAATCCAAATTGATTTAGAAGCAGCTTAAAGAAATATCCACGTATAAAGAACTGACCACGTTCCCTTCTTCCTATTCAGTAGAATGTGGATTCAGTGCTATTATAAACCTCATCACACAGAAAAAGAAAGAAAATGCCTAGAAGTTAGTGTTTATTGGGATATTTGTGGTTGCTACTCAAAAACATTGAGCTGGGCATATATAAATACACTCAAAACATCTCATCAAATTCATCCAAGTCATTATTTTTTTTGAAAAATGTTATGCTAAAAAAATTTATAATTTCAATAAGTACTTCTTCAAAAAAATGATTTTTAATTTGTAATTTTTATACTATGCGTTTGTATAGATATTTCACTTGGTGGGAGGAAGGCAAGTTCTTACTGTAAAAAGGGGTGCATGGGTCAAAAACTCTTGGGAACCATTGTTATAGAGCATGCCTGAAACTATCTGGGTAGGGTTATTGTAACTCGCAACTCATCTCTGAGGATCATCAAAGGCTTGAAAAGAAAAATTGTTGAACAAGTTTGATTAATTACTCCACAAGAACTCCTAAATTCCATTATAAGATCATCATGTGGAAACTGTTTACCAGAAAGAGAAACCATATGTCTAGAAACCAATCGTTTTGTTACATTCTGCAACTGCTGTTTCATACTTTCCGACTTCGATTAGTGTTACACATGAACATGCGAGGTTATTTTAACTGCTGAAGGGTATTTTTATTTCCTTTTTTCGGATTATATCAACTCCATATACATAACAAATTTCATTAAAATTTGTCCAGTAGTTCTACAGATAATCGAGAAAATCTAAAAATGATCCTAATTTAGAACACCAATGCATATCCACTTAAATTTTTTGACCATTCCAATAGTAGTTTCTAATAATAGTATTCTAATAGCAGACCAGTAGTTTTTGCATTAATAAGGTTAAACCTGAACTTAGTTTTACAAAACAGCAATTTTAATATGAAGCGTTTTTTGTCTTGTACAGTGCATTAGTAAAATATTAGAAAGTTATTTAGTAAAATAATTTTCAATTGTGGATATATATATTGTTTCAGTTTTTAGACTTCTAAGTACCAAGGAAAAAATAAATGAACTATAAAAAAATACAAATCCGAGTAAATTCTTCCAAGTAAATTCCAAAATGCTTCCGAGAATCGTTTTGATAAAAAATAGTAGAAAATTGTAAAATATACTTAGCTTCTCTGTCAGTTACTTTTATTAAGAATGAAAATAGTTTTAATAAGAGAAACATTTATTAATTTGCTTTATAAAAACTAGTATGTTTCTCTTTTACTTGGATATTTAATCATAAAATATATATTAAAACTGATGTACTCCCTTTTGTATTTTTCATATTAAATTAATAAAATCATGTTTATATAAAATGAATATTTATCAAAAATTAAATTATGTTTAAGTCTTTTGGATTTCTTTTAGATTATTCAATGTGCGTCATATATCACAAATTTAATGAAATGAAATAAATAAAATGTATCGTAGATGAGTAATGGCAGGTATTAAGAATATTTTTCTTAATTATATTAACTACCCTTTTCAACGGGAAAATTAGGTTTCTTGTATAATACTGATAGGTAAATGAACTAAAAGATAAAATACATTACTAAAGGGATTTAACAGTGAAAATTTAAATAAAAAAATCTGCAAATGTGAGATGCAGCTTCTTATACAGGAAAACAAAAGCGTACTTTTGAAATTTCTTATCAATAAACTATTTCTGAATGGGCTGTAACACATAATAAATATTATACATCGATATTACAAAGGAAAAAATAACATTTTTCAAGTTTTTGAAGTTTACTCCTTAAGAATAAATTTTCACATAAAGCTCCCGGTTTGGAAATTGTATGTGTAATGAAACTTATTGAAGCGTTAACAAAAACAAAAAAAAAAAAAGAAACGTTATGTTCTTTTGTGCGTACCCAGCGCGCCTTGTTTCCATTTTTAAACTATTAGACGTACTGCCTTGAAATTTGGTAAGCAGATTCTTTTCATGAAGTAAAGATCTGCTACAAAATGGTCTTTATGAAAATTAACCGCCAAGAGTGATGTTTCGGGGGCATAAGGGGCGTTACAGATAATTATTTCGTGTAATGGGCGTTATAGTTAAATAATTAAAATATTAAACCTACCTGCTTGAAAATTGTTAAACATGTTCTCTTCTTAGAATATAATTATTCTAATAAAGATTTTTGCAAAATCTGATCCCCAAGGAAGGATGCGAGGGTCAAAGAGAGTTATAGGGGAAAAAAATTACTGTTATTGAATTGTTAGACTCACACATGCGCTTGAAATTTATTAAACATGTTTGTTTTGTTGAAAAGCGATCCACTAAAAATAAGTCGCATTGGCAAACGAAGTTTCCGTTTTCAAGCTTTTAAGATTATAGTAATGGAATTTGGTTTGTATGTTTATTTAGTTTCATTGAAATCCGCTAAGAACGGTTCTTTTGGAAATTGACTCTCAATGAATATACGGACGGTATTGATAAAAATTCCATTTTTGCTTACATTTAGACTTAAAATTTGGTACTATGACTAATTACTATATAAGTAACATATATATTTATGTAACACAATTGATAAACCGAGTGGTTATAATTAAGGCACCCGACTAGGTTTGAAGACCAATTTTTCAAAAATTGATTATCAGAAGAATTTTATTGTTTTAAAGAACATAAATAGGCTTAAAGAGTTATAATTATGAAATAAATACCATGCATCACCTTTGTTTTTGAAAAAAAAAAATATTTTTATAAAATTTTTAAAAAATTTTCAATTTCAGGAAAACAGCGTAAAAATATATATGTTGGACATAATGTAATTTAATTACATTGATATATTTATTGATCCACCGAAGTGTCGCAAACAGCAGGTTAAAAAATATTTCAAAAATAAATATTTAATAAGCATTCGAACTTCACGTTAATGATTTTTCGTTAAAATTACTCTATATTCTAAGCTAAAAATGACTATAAATGTGATTAAATGTAAGTATCTTAAAACCTGCGGTTTGCTACACTCTCAAAGGCTTATAACAAAATGTTGCAAATTTCATTGAATTTTATATAATTGTTTTGGAAATATCCCAGTTTTCGTGCAAAAATTATCGTGAAAATTTCATTCTTCAAAAAAACACATTTAAAAAATATACTTATAAGTTACATAAAGTAAATATAAAAAAACAACTTAAAATTCTCCACTTTTATATGTTATTCCTTCTTCTTCCTCAATTTTTATATTTCTTTTTTTCGAATGGCCCTAAGTTTTCTGCAGGTTTTGCTGTTGGCAGTGAGTGACGTTTTGAATCTGCAAGCCTCATTATCGAAGGTTTTTTGTCCCCGTACAGTATAATAGCCGAAACAATACCATTTCATTTAATATGGTAATTAATCCCTGGAAGCCATTATTAAACTGCACAACAGAAATATAAGCTCCTAAACGCAAAGTTTGATGCTCAACGAAAATTTCTTTTGGTAATATCTGCCACAAAATTGCATTAAAACTTTCGTTCGGATTTGAGTTTTGCCGTGTAAACATTTCTTTAAAAGATTTCTGTCACACAAATCCATATAAACTGGCTTTATCGTGTTAACAATATTTTGTGGCAGTCCAAGGATTTATCCTGATACACAATATTAGAAGCTTTAGCCCGTTGAAATTTACACCAACTTTCAGCTCCGACAGGGCACTGTCCATGTTTTGGCTGATGTTTTGATGAGCAACAATGAAAGAAGGCAGCAATAACAGCAGACTGCATTTTGTCCAAGTTCCCAATATTGCTTCGAATAGCAATTCCATAGTAATTCTGTAGCTTATTAATTAAACCATCAGTCAATTTACCTTTCCCCCCCGAGTCCTTTATTTCTGCTTTTCAATTTCGAAGCCTTGTTCCAACTCTTTTTTGAATATACCAATACATTCTAGCTTCGTAACAGAATTTTCCCGTAAATGTTCTTTACGGCATCAAAAGCTTTGGAATCTCCATCCCATAATAGTCAGTATATCGTAACATTCTATGATCTTCCGACCTCTCAAAAATGCGATAAGCCCCAACCGGTTCATACTGGATGAAGATCCTTTATGATGATTACACCGCAATTTCACATTTTGTTGCTCCGTCTTTGAATTGCATTTCTACAAAACTGAGATAAAGATTCAAAGTCAACAATTTTCCCATTATCGACAGATATTGCACTAACACAACCATTTAGCGAAGAAAAACCACGACGCTGCCAGGTACCATCCACCGAAACACCACAATTTACAGTATCATGTATAGATTTTTTAATTGCCTAATACCTTTTGCTGCGTCATTCATTATTTTTTCTCCAATGGAAGTAGCAGCACTGAGGAGTTTTTTTTTCTTGTTGGCGGAATGCAAGCTTTGAGAGAAAGGGAGGTAGATTCAAAACAGCACAAAGTTTTCTTCCTGCTGAGACACCTCTACCAATCAATCTTAAGCCATAAACAAAACGAGTATTGAGTTCATTCATTTTGTCTAACTTTTTAGAAGTACAAAATGCCGATATGAAACTGCAATTTTTACAGTGCAAAGAAAAGTTTGAAGATAATCCAAACATTGAATCTTCCACAAGATAAAGGCTTCCTGCTCTACACTTTTTATTTGGGCAACACAATAAGGAAAAAATACCAATTAAAATTTCCAGATCAATCAACCTGTTTCCAGTTAAATGTTCTGTATTACTTTCATCATCATTTACCTAAAAACAATGCTGCAGCTTCAGTGAACTGGCGGTCATAATTTCTTCTTCCTTGCATGAAGCAATTTCATTGTATGTATTTTCTTTTCCATGAAACTTTCTTTTACGGGGACGATGTGAACGACATTTACCCATGATTTCAGTTAAAATAAATTTAAGATTAAATTAAAATAATTTAAGTTTTAAAAATAAAGCAAAATATAGAAATAACAGAATTAAGATAGGCGTTGTAAATCTAACGTCGAATGTAAACAAACACGGAATAGTGCTAGTCTTAAAATAGCGTTGCGAATAGTTTGCAACAAAATTGTTTGAAATAATTATTAGCAAACTGTGGCTTAGTAAACAGATAATTAAAATTTTGGTTTTTGAAATTCCATTTTAGGGAAATAATAATTAAAACTTCATACTTCGCTCACTTCCGGTCCAGATGACATTACTTCCGGTTTCGTTTTCAACTACTATGACTTATTAAAATTCCTATATCTAGAGTTCTAATTTACGTAAAATTAAAATAAAGACTGTTTAGGAATCTTAAAGGTTGGGGCTTTGTTTTACAATCATAAAAAAAATTCGACATTTTTGTCAAAAAACACTTTTTCAACCTAGTCTGATACCTTAAGTCACACTAGGTACTTGATTGTCCACATGTGTCCTGTCATTTCAAAAATTAAAGGGAAAAGCGGTTGCAGTTTCTGAATATTTGTGAAATGTACATGGCACAAGTTTCAGAAATTGAACTCTTTAAAATGTAAGTTAACAGGAAATTTTCAAGATAACATTATCTAAAACTTATACTTCGTCTTTTGGGATATCTCCAGATATTTACACTGCTTGAGCAAAAGAAGTAGCTGATCTCTCGAGAGCGATCGAAATGTGCTTTTTTAAGTAATTCAATTAATCTACATCATCTAACAAGGGCTGTGGATAGCCTAGTGGTTAGAGCATTGGATGTCAGACCGGAAGGCCTGGGTTCAGTGCCGGATGCAACCAAATACTCGCCGAGTACAAAACGAAGCACTTGCTCGTTAAATCTGTGGGTTCGAATATTGGCGCCATCTATCGTGAGCAAATTCGTGCTGTCATCTTCATGGGCTCAAAACTTAGGCTAATGACAGACGTATCTCTAGCCCTTTGCCATGATGAATTTCGTGGGCCTCGATCTGACTACGTCAGACAGGTGACATTAGAAACAACAACACATCATCTAACAAATAATTTTTGGGGACAACATTTTCGAATTAGTTCCAAAAACTCAACCATTTACAAATATCACTAAAAATTTCGCAGTGTGTTAGTGAATATTACTGTCACACAATTCAGCTACACGAAGGCTTTTGGCAACGGACCTCGTAATTTTGAACCATGGTCAAGTGACGAGGACGACACATGAGCTGAAAACTCATTTCCTAACTACCACAACAACGGGGGGATGCTTGAGATCTCGACAGATTTAACGTATATCAGACGTTAACGTAAATCAGACGATACGACAAATAACGTATGGCTACCCAACAGGGCGTTGTCTTTAGTGGTACAAGGCTCAAACTCATGCCACGACCTTGACCTCTAGGCTATCGCGGCTCAAGGAAATTTCAGAATAAATAGTATTCGTAATCATGGCATTTTTATATGATCTTTATAATTAAATTCTATGTTGTGAGAATGAGAACTCAAGGTATGGTTAGGAGTCGTCTAAAATCTCTTACTTTCAAACATTTCATAGTTTTATATTTACATCGTTACTTTATCTCTATAATCTTCGGAAGTAATGAATTTTTTATCTGCAGGTTTAAAATATTTTACGAGTTAATCAGTACTACTTAAATGTTGAAATATATCCTTTAAAAATTCAATGTTAAACTCTGCCTCTTCATATGATTAACGCTAGGTTTTTCTATTTCTTCTTTAATATTATTTATTAGTTTTGTAACTGTTGTTCTTCATAGTGTTGGCTTCTTTTTAAATACAGTAACAATGTCTTTCTCTGCTTTATTAATATTTGTCTCTCTTGTTAACCTGTCGTAGTTAAGATTCTAAACTCATATCAACTACATAATTGATTCTGATAATTTGTTCAGCGTTCTATCACAGCTAGCAATAATTAATTATAATATTCTCAAAACAATATGACATTCGATAATTTAAAATACCAGATAATAAATACTACTAGTAAATCATTGCAATAAGTTGAGTGTGAATTATTAAAAAGGATCTAGTCTCCAAAAATCTCTAGCAAATTATATTCAAAATTTCAAAAATGAATTTGAAGAAATGGAACAAAGAGCAACTGATTTATCAAAGTTCTCGTTTGAAGAGGAAGCTGGACAAGATCGCAGGCAGCAAAAGAGAAAAATTATTTTCGGTGAATGTAAAGAAGACTGTAATGAATTTTCGAAAGAAGGGACAATTTCATAGTGAATTCATTTCATGTAATAAGTGATATGGCAAAAGCAGAACTATTCCGAAAAACTGAGATTTATGAAGCTGTGTTATAGAACACTTTACTGTAATTTTTTTTATAAGAGATTATTACCTAAAATTAAGAAGGAAATACACAACAATTAAAGGAAACTTCTGAAGATGATATTGAATCATCTCATTTTGACGATATAAATTGGATTAATTTTTACTATATTTAAAAGAAAACAAAGAGAATGAAGATCCTACTAGAAATTAATCGAATTGCAAGAGAAATCCTAGTATAGAGTTACTTTTGAAAATATTTCATCAGTATCGAATTCATCAGGTGAGAGTTCTTTTTCAGTTTTAAAGAACATTAACCTTCTAAATGTTTATATGTGTCCTGAAAAATCATTCCGAAAGCGTTTACTTCTCCTCTGCGAATTAATGGACTTAATTCATGTGACGTCACAATCACGTGATGAGGATAGCATGTGACTATGTTTACGTTTGTTTCCCGCTTAACTCAGACCTAACACTTTGTTTATTATTGCTACGAGTATTTTGTTTCTGCATTATACCCACTAAAATTTCGTATTTCACTATATATGGTTGCTCGATCACTCTAAAAGATGATATGATTGAAGGAAAAAAAATCTTTTTTTTGTAATATCCAGTCTAAATTCAAGTGTTTTGTAAACATGATTCAGAATAATGAAGCATAAAGATTTTAAACCATCTCCTCGCTATTAAATTTATTCTGACCACTTTGAACATGCTTGTTTTTAATACTAACCATTTAGAAATCGTCGCCAGCTAAAACAGAGATTCCTACAAATTTTGTGTTCACAAAAGAAACTTCTAAGAGAATTTTGGACAGATGTCTTCAGAAATGTAAATGCTTCAAAGTAAATTTTTGTTTATTTTAAATTAAATTATACTGAGAACATACATAAAAAGATGAAACATATTTAGTTTCCTTAAATTTTACTTATTTTACGCATCATCAGAGTAGTTAATAGAGATATTTCTGTATTTAATTATCTAAAATAAGAATACAAAAATCTAGTATATATGTAACCATACATGTCATATAAAAACAAGTACTATGTTTGTAATGTATCTAACTAAATAATTTTACATTCTCATGGGGAAAAAAATTCGAAAAGCATTCACTACAGAAATGGAAAAATATCTTTATTTGCTATAGGTTCACTAATGTTTTTTATACTTGATGAGAATCAAATACCACTTTAAAACATTAGAAATGAAAATTACCTTTTGTAAAATTTTATGTAAAAAAATCATGTGAAACCTTTTTGAAAGTCTTTATGCGCACTACAATTTTAGTAAAAAGATATAATTTTTTGAGAATTAAGTTCTGAATGTGGTAAAAAACTAAGGCATTAAAATTTTTTAAATTAGAATAGTTGTATTATAGAATATAAATTTGTGTGCATATATTGAATATAAAAGTCCTGTTCTCTCCTATATGGTCAAAATAAAAAGTCATTTTTCAATCCATAATTCTTTTACAAAAAAAAAAAAATTATAAAATATTTGTGTGGTATCTATTTATTATGTGGTATGAGGATTTCTTAACACAATACCTGTTTTCCAGAATTTGATTGGTATAAATTTGTCACGCAGATGTACAATTTTTTTTACTATGGATAACAAATATGCGGGTAAAATTCAATAATTTTGATGATTAATTTCATATAAAGACTATACACTTGTTATTGAAATATTAACATTATGTGTTAAAGAAATCTATGCAACCCCAGCTGAAATTTATTAAGAATAAGAATTTATTCTGGATTTTAATTTTTACATAAGTATTAAAGTCTAAAAGGCTCATGTATATTGATATTATCCTGCTTATAAATTTAAATCCTGAATAAATTTGTGAAGAAGTGTACTTAGATCAGTTCTATGATATTTATCGGTAATTAGGATCATGAAACCAAGTATGACTTTACATATACACATTTGATTCTGTAGGATGTTTACTTTCTAAAAGCAGTGGCAATATTTAGAATTTTAATATAACCTTTTTCAACTCTTTATTTACTCTTAAATGTATAACTTGACAGATTGGTGTTTGTAATAATCTATATTCATGACAATTTCAGTAAAAAAACGTAATTTCAGAGAATTTTTTTCAAAATTATTGTTAAGGGGTTAATCGTCCAAAATCACCGATATTTTTGTGTGATGTAATATTCAAAGGACAAATTTGGGGCACTTGTATAGCATTATATAATATCGACCACTTTCTCCCAAATAAAAAAAAACACCAAATACTGTGATATACAGCAAAGAGTGGAAACTGTTCCTGATCATATTTGAACACAGTAATAATAATAGTGGTGTAATTTTGTTTTAAGTTTGAATGTCTTTTTGCTTGGCGAAATTAGTCCGCCGTTTAATACATATGTTCCTAGTCTTGGAATGGTACGAAAACTGATTTAGTATTTCTTAGAGAAACTTTGAAGTAAATTAATATTTTGTGTATAACTTGGGGAAGTGAGAAGTTTTATGAAATTTAGGATTGCCCTGGTAAATAAATCTTGCTTACAATCAATACAAATTGTGATTTTCATTAGAATGGGACTCAATTTATTCATGATAAACTTTGGTAACTTGTTAAACTAATAATGATTTTAAAAAAAATTATTTAAAAACTTTATTAATATATTTTAAAACAAACTTCAGAGCAAGAATTTTGAATCTGTTTTCCTTATGTCATTTCATCTTCCACTTTTTTTAAAGCATAAATATAATTATATATAAAAGGATACTTAGGATGCACATCAGTGATAACAAAATAGCATGTCAATACATTTCTCCAAATAAGTTTTAAGTTTGAATGAAATGGAACTGAAGTATATTTAACACTATACTTACAATAACTGGTAGAAATAGATATGCATTAAGTTTTGGTATGTTCAGTGTAAGCAAATCAAATATTTCCATTAAAACGGAAGATAATGCTTTGTTTATTTTAGAGGAAAAGATTGTTATAATTTTGCAATTACTGGGAAATAGAAAAAAAGAAAACCCTTTGTCAATTTTATGTGTTTCCATCCACCCCCATAATTTATTGCATTTTTTTTTTAATTTGAGGAGAATAAAATCTCGTCCCCCTTCAAAAGCAACAAATTTTAAGATACCTTTTAAGAAATTTCTTTTTTTGTGGGTATTTTTACTATGTACACATTTTTTGTGAAGCTGTAGAATATCAGTTACATGAATTAAGAGGAAAGAATAATTTCATTATTTACTTTATGAGCTGATTGCTCTGAAGCAATCTAATATATAATAATGAGAACTTAAAAATATCAAGGTCTTAAAACTTTTATGCGATGTGGAAGTTTCATCTCAATTGAAACTCTTGTTATTTCTTTGGGAATTAATTTGTCATCAGTAATGTATTAAAAAACTAGTTTTTGCCATTAATTTCTTTGTAAACAAGCAAAGATCTTTTCAGATCTTACTTTTGTAAATGTATATAAAAAAGAGAAAAAAGCAATAATTTGATAAAATTAATCTTGATAGTGTTCAAATTAGAATAAATAAAATTCACAAAAACCTTTAAAAAAATATTTTCAAAATATTTTGTTTATTGCAAGGGGTAATCAAATGAAAAGGTACGAAACGATACGGTGGGTACAAATATAGACTTTATTCAAAATATACACCATAGGCCTGAGCACAACGATCCCACTGATGAACAAGCCGCAGGATTCCTTGTTCCCAGAATTCCTGTGGCTGTGACGAGACCCAGTCCTTCACAGTGTCCTTGAGTACGTCGTCCGAGTTGAAGCGCTTTCCTTTCAGGTGTTTCTTCAGTGGACCAAACACATGGAAATCGCAGGGTGACATGTCCGGACTGTAGGACGGATGGTCCAACGTCTCCCATTGGAACTTGTCCAGTTCCATTTGTGTGACTCTGGAGACGTGTGGACGCGCGTTATCATGGAGCAGAACCACACCCTCCGTGAGCAGCCCCGGTCTTTTGTTCTTGATGGACCTGCGTAGGCGTCGGAGTGTCTCACAGTACACATCGGAGTTAATGCTTTTTCTGTGCTCGAGTAATTCTATGCTCGCATCATTTGGACGCCGCTTTTTATAAGAGCCTTTGCTCTCTCCTGCGCATGCGGGCACCTGCGAATGATCCGATCCCAGTCAGAGTCTCCAATGGCATCCCGAGATGTCTCGCTACATTCTCCCTTGGCGGAATATGCAAATATTTAACTGTTTCATTTTTATGTCGTTTCGTACCTTTTCATTTGAGATCACCCCTTGTATTAATTACCTGTGATGGTGTTTAAAAATTTAAGTTTTTTTGTGTCATAAACCTAATAAAATACATAAAGCGAGAGAAAAGTTTAGGAATTCTGCGTAATTTGACCTTTTTTAAATTATTAAATCTGTAGTTTAGGAGATGATTTTCTTAAAAGTTTTTTTACTGTATTATTTTATTTGTTTGGGTTGAGAACATTTAATACACTTTTGTTGTAAATAAATTGAAAACCCATTTATTTATAAGAGATTTCCAGAGAATTTTTTAGATATTATCAATAACATATAAAAATTGAGGTTTAATAACTGTATAAGATATTATGCAATTTGAATATTGGCTCGATTTGTTCTCTATTTGTCCTTACATTCACGGAGTCTGATTTATACAGCAGATCATGAAATGGTTTGTTTATGTAATGTTAAAATTAAGTGTCAATAAATGATGTATATTAAAATGAGTATGATTATTAAATAAAACTTTGCCCAATAAGAATTTTCTGCTTCTGTATACGAGAAATTTTCATGAAAACAATTTAATTTGTTCTACTATAAAACAATTTTATTAAAAAGCCTATTTCTTTAAACATGTTTCTTAATTTATTTTTTAAAAAAGTCCATTTCATTTCTCTCTGAATGTTAAAGACTGGTATTTCCAAAAAAATGATAACCTTTTCAAGGGTAATAATTACAAAGGAAGTCAGACTATAAAATATATCAAATGCTTATTACTAGATTATTTCAGATACCCCCAAAACCTTTAAATGATGTTAAAGGCATTTTCATTTCCATCACAGAATTCCTAATTCTTAATCAAAACTTTCATATTAACCAAATAATATTCTCCTCTCAAAAAGCATAAACCTTTTTTTAAACACTAGAAAAAAATATAAATTTTTAAACAAACAAAAATATCCATGTTACTGGCAAATCCTATTATCAATTCATTCCCAAAATTATGTTTACATGCATTTTATGTTTTTAAATGTTCCATGGTCTTCTATTATAGAAATTATAGAGGCAGCATTTCTAAAAAAAGGAAACATTTGTAGCTGGTAAATACTAAGGGAATCAGACAATGAAAGGTATAAATATTAATATTTCAAAATGGGACCATTTCATATCTACACACATTTCTTAGATACTGAACTATTTTATGAATTTATATGGAGTGATACACTATCTATGAATAAGTAATTGGAAACCTATGAGAAGTTTTTCCAAATTCAGTAGTCTCATTTTTATACTGTAAATCATTATTGTGTGTAAATAAACATAATCTATTAAAAAATACTAAGGACTGAATATAAGTATACTAAAAAAATAACCTAGGACTATTAAATATATGCAAACAAACACTGCAAGTAATCGTCGGCTTCGCACAGTAACATAAAATGACATATACTAAACTAAAACAAAAATTATACTAAAAAAATTACGAAAATTAATTCCTACCTAATTATGAAAGAAGAAAAATGATAATAAATATAAATAAAGTTTCAGAAAAAAACTTCATAAAGAAGATATAAACAGTTCAAGTATAGGAATGGCATACATTAAAGCAAAGGACGGGGAAATGTTTGTATACTCGTCACGTGATTCTGACTTGGCGCCGACTAGTCGTGAATCGACCCCATAGGGTTTAATCTATTTTCGCTCATATTTTCAATGATTCACTGTACAAAGAATCACAACGTAAGCAGTGGAATTAACAAAGTGATATGAAAAAAATTCAAACCTCTTATCGGAATGACTACTTTTGAAAAGCATCGCATATTGAACAGAAAGTTGTGCATTACGTGAGAGCTATTATACGGGGCTGTGACGTAGTCAGAAAGGAGAAATCACCCCTATTCATAATACGCTCCGCAGCTGGAGTGAAGGTGGCTTTGGCGTCATTGTGTTTGCTTGGACATCTGGACCTTCGGCGCCTGTGTAACTCGTAAATCCTATGGGCTGGGCATCACTGCATTATTTTTCGTCAATAGGCAGTGATTGTCCATCTTAAAAGGCTGGTGCCAAAAGAGGAAAAGGTGGTCAGATGGTTCGAGCACAAGACGTCAGCCAAGCCCTTGTCGCCGGCGACCTTTGAGAGGGACCGGAACCTTTGTTAACTCTGCACGAATGGTAGACTTGCAAGACCAAGGTTCCGGGTGCAAAACCTTGAGGCCTGCCAATGGGGGTTGATGAGGGGCGTGGAGTGGACCCGCCGCTACCGTTTAAAAGGGTCGACCCAAGAAAACGGGGTTGGCCTCCGTTTCGACTCCCACGATTGACCTCCGAGACGGAATCGACAGATCTAGGAAGAAAGCGTGAGGCGAGGGCTTCCCAATCGACTCCCGAGACAGTATCCGACGGCCGAATAATGAAACGCCGAGATAGACTCCCGAGATGAACGCCGAGATCGAATCCTGAGAAGGTCGACAAAAGAAGAAACGAGGAGTGAACACCAATGCTAAATAGAACTGGCTAAATAGAAGTAAAACCTGAAACTGGCCTTTTTCTCCTCATAGTGATTTTCTAAATGTTAAAAAGTGAAATAAACAAATTTTAGATCACAAATAAAAGTATTTTTTAATGATTAGCTTGGCGTCACAATACGCTACCAAGTCCACGACGCCACAGGGCCATTAACTGGTAGATAGGAGATTAAAATAGGCCTTCTGAAGCTTAGGGTCCTATTTTATCTCAGGAGGGGAAACAACTTTCGAATCTTTGCTGACCATGAGCTCGGTCGGAGATAAACAAAATCTATTATTCAAATTTAATGCACCAACTCTGAACGAACTTCCAACTACAGGACAAGCCTTCGTGTGGCTTCTAAAAGCGACGTTTCGCCGCAGTTAACAGACGAAAGTGTCGTCATTTGCAATATTTTCCATTCTAAATGTTATTTGTATTTATTTCAAATCAACATTATGACGAACTTATTTAAATATGAATTTTTTAGACGCCTTTCGGAGTTTTATCCAGTTTTTGTCTTCTCATTATTTTGAGTAAAACGACACGTGCTATTAAAGGTTCTTAGTTGTGGATAACAAAAAGTAGAGTTCACTGAAAAATTTTAACTGTTTGAAACCAGTGACAAACATTTTTTTTAGCGTAAGAGAGAACTTTCTTAATAAGAGATTTAATAACTTTTTACTTACGCATGTTGGGGCCCTGTAGCTTGAGGGCCGCGTATCATTGAGACGGCTGTAGCTACACCCCTGACTGTAATTCTAAATTTGATATGCGTAAAATGCATTGAGAAAGGCAACCGCAATTTATATTATATTAAGTCTATAGTCAAGGACTTGACCACAAGGAATAGGAAATGTTCAGTAATAGAAAATAGTAATTTATAGAAGTAATAAAATAAGAGAGCCCCTGATGACACATAAACTTTAAAAATCCCTATATTAATTACTGTTTTAAAGTAAATTGTATAATTTAATTATCAATTGACTGAATTTGAAGTTATTTAATTACGCTCATATAGTTATAATGTATGCAAATATTTGTTGTATATTTGTAAAAAAAGGAATGAAGTTGTTTAAATTTCCGATGAAGTTGATTTTACAACGAGTATGTTTTTATTTTCAGTTTTTTCACATGCATGTTCACTTATTTCTGTTTACGTTTTCAGTGCTCAGGTAAACAATCAAAGAGAAAATTGAAGTTTGTTCAATTAAAAAAAATTTTTCACGTCTATGTTTAATTTCATACATAGGAAGGCCACGGATACTGATGAGCAAGTGAAAAATATTATTTCGAGATGTTTCCAGAAAACAGACCAATTATACAATAAAATTCTTTTGGTTGTTATCGGAGCAAAGTTACTTTAAAAAAATAAGTAACCTCTTTTGTTATTGATACACATCTGTGAGAAGGTTCCCTGGATATCTTCTGGTGTAAAATATAAAAACTATATAGGAGTGAAAAAAATGAAATTTAGTGACATCTTTCAATATCGTCTATTGTGCAGTCACATTCAGGTGCATTGGCCAAAACGTCATCATGTAAGAAAAATTTTTCGGGTATATCATTCGGGTGTAACTAGCATGGTACACCATTCTTAAGTATTTCCATCAATATTTCGAAAATGTCTGTCCCTTCTACATATTGTTTTAAATGATCGGGGCTTCTGTGCCACAGCTGCCGTAGGAGGTTAACATAATGAAAATCTTTCCACAACTCTACAATTTTCTGACATATAATGATGTGCAATAAGCAAGCGAAGTGATTCCCCGGTAGACGATCCCAAACTTTATTCATGGCATCCATAAAGAATCATTGATTGGGCCAAAGTAAGTATGCCCTTAAAACTTTCAGAGGGAAACGTTTCAGTAGAGCTTCCCGATGACCAGCACTCATCCTCGAAAGACAAAAGCGGCGAATGTGCATCCAATCTGTATTTTCAAATACATCATTTAAAATAAATTGACGTTCCTCCTCTGTTAGATCATCCAAAAGGCGACTCTGTAGAGACGCGTAATTCCAATTATAATATCTATAGCGCCAACCCTTTGACTGCGATTCAGAGATACAACCCTCTTTGAAGTTTCTAGTCTATAGTACTACGTTTTTATCATATTTGAAAAAAGGATACTTCCATGTTGAATACTTGTTTAGAATATGCTCCCTCGCAGATTCGTGTAAATTGTTGAATAAAGCAAGGACATATCCCAACTAGACCAATATTGACATGCTAACACGAAACGCGTTTCCGCATCCAACCATTCTGAATGAATTAATAAATCGGCAGTTTTGACTCTGTCCACTGTTCCATCTGCATAATAGCAAAACTTAAAAGAGCAATAATGCTCCTCTGTGAATATTCCATCGTGATCGTGTATAAAATTGAAAACTTCTGATAGGATGTGTTTTATCAAGGCAACAATATCCTCTTGGAGGGTTAATGGAATGTCTAAATTTGATGTTCTTTTCCTTATGAATTCCTCGCATATTTCATCTTGGGTAGGATTTATTATTTCTCTGGAATCAGAATCATTGATACATTATGCTGTTTCAACATATAATAATTTCAGAAATAAATTGTTGTCGAGAAGAACAATTTTCTTTCTAAAAGTAATAGTATGCCAACTATTAAATGAAATTTTAAATCACATTTATTTTGAAATTGCACAAGCACTGAATAACATAACGATAAGTACTGGATATTTCGTTCAAGAAAATTTAATTGAAAAAATCTTAAAACGTGTGTCTTCTTTCAAATGTTCTTGTTAATTTGTTACAAAACATAACTCTAAATTAAAGAAAATAAAATAAAATCAGTTTGCAATATAAAAATGGGCAATTTGTGACAGTAAATGAAAAAATATTTGTTTAAGAGTGAAAAACAAATCCCTCTCTTTCTCATTTCGCTTTGAAAAAAATTAAAATTATCTTCTTCTTTCTCTCTTTTAAACAAATCAACATGGAATGGATTTTATCGTTTGAAATTCTGACTATTACATAACTTTACTCTTGAATCATTATTGAATTTATTTTTAGTTTTGAAGAAACAGTATAATAAACTGATGCATTTGTGCAAACGTCACTAAAAATTTGAAAATTAAAATACTTACTTCAAATGAGAAGTTAGTGTTTAAATTTATATTTTTTTCTTCTATAAAATCCTATTATCTTTATAATATTAAAAGTTTCATTAATAACATAACCTAAAACTCCACACAATTTATTGTAATGCCTCGTTATTGTTATAAACCCAACTGTTCATCTAATAAAATACATATTCTTACATTTTAACCCGCTGTCCATCCTATTTCAATGACATAACATATTGATTGACATATTTCAGGGAATTGCTAAATATTCTTAATACTGAAAATGTTTTTGAAGAAATCTCCATTATTAATACTGCTCCTTATCATGTTATGGCTATTCAATCTTAAGAAAATTAAATTTATATTTGTAATGTATAATATTCGACAAGCTGAAATATAATTGAGCGTTAAAAGCATGCTATCTTTGCACTTGGATAAATATGGTACTATTTCACTGAAAAATTTAATTTTAAATCATTTAGGAGCAATATTCAATGTTAAAGTAGATATTAAGGAATTCAACGAAATATTAAATATTTCAAATTAATTTGAGGACATCTCAAAAGAAGAATATAAAGTTTTGATATACATAGGATTTATTGCGTGCATAATATAAGATTCGGATGCTCCGATTACAAATATATAATTGTTTCATATAAAGAGATCAATTTAAATTCAGAAATTTACGGACAAACATTTGAGACTTCTGGATAGAATAGATTTAAAAATACTCACAAATAATGTTATGAAGGTCAACTCAAAGCAATATTTCATTTTAAATTTGTTAATAGTGAAAACATTCGAATTAAGATTTATTAAAGTTGATTGCCAATTATCTTGTTTACAAGCATAACAGAAGCATATCTGGAATTACAGGAGTTGTGGATTATATCGATTATATTATTGTTTTATTTATCTTCTGTAAAATGTAACAGACCTGCATTTTCATATTTTAAAAATATTCATTATATTCTGGAAAATATGCTTAAATAGTTATTCAAAAGAGCGCAGTGAAGAAATTTTTAAGGTTAAGGATAATCGACAAGTAAAGAAATTTAAGGCCAATTAGATTAATGTTGCTTTTTATATATTCCCTATTTTATTTATTTAAATATTCAATTATCGTTAAGTTTTTAATTCAATTGCATGTTTATAGATATACATATATATATATATATACACATATATACACTGGTGTGCAAAAATTAAGGACGAAGTCGAAAAATTAGCATAACAGCTGAACGAAGAGGCAGAGCGGACAGAAAGACCAATCAGGAGATTAAGTGAGGTGATGTACGGTACCACATGCGCAGATATGCAGGTAGACGTAATGGGGGAGTGTCTGAGTAGTAAAGCATGTTGTCGGTGTAAGATTAGTATTTCTGGCAAAGAGATTGCCACACCGTATAGCAGTGAAAATCACACCGAGTTGCTGCCTCAGCGAGAAATGGCGAATAATCAATCTGTTAGACGACATCTGGATGCTTTTACCCGAGGTCGAATCATTGGGAAGTTGGAGGAAGGTCGCAGTGTGACAAGTGTGGCTGCAGAGTTCGGAATTGCTCACAGCATCGTTTCACGACTTTGGAGACAATTAAACTACAGGAACAGCTATCCGGGGGTTCAGTAGTGGTCGTCCACGAGGAACCACACCCGCAGATGACCGGTATATTGCCTTACAGGCCAGAAGAAACAGGCGGCAGACAGCGGGAAAAATCGCTAGACACACGACACAGGCGACTGGACGACCGATATCGCGTTTTACCGTGGCCAGAAGACTGCACGGTGGTGGTCTGTTTGCACGACGCCCTGTACGGTGTGTACCTCTAACGCCTGCCCATCGGAGAAGGCGTTCTCTGTGGTGCCGGGAATACCGGAATTGGAGAGACAATGAAGTGGGACGAGTACTCTTTACAGATGAGAGCAGATTCAGTCTGAGTAGCGATTCTCATCGCATACTCATCTGGAGAGAGCGGGGAAGCCGCAATCATCCCTCGAACATCATTGAAAGGGACAGGTATGGAAGTGGCGGTGTTCTCGTTTGGGGAGACATCATGCTTGGTAGTCGTACAGACCTTCACATCTTCGACGCAGGTTCAGTCAACGGGATCCGTTATTGTAACGAGATTCTTCTCCCATATATGCGTCTCTTTAGAGGCGCTATGGGTCCGCAGTTCCTTTTAATGGACGACAATGCACCATGTCATCGCACAGTAGCTGCCGAACAGCTTTAGAGAGTGAGGATATTGAACGTATGGATTGGCCGGCACGATCTCCGGATCTCAATCCCATCGAGCATGTATGGGATTTTCTAGGCAGACGCTTGGCAGCTCGTACCTTACCATCAGTAACGATTCGGAGCTTCGATTGGCGCTGCAAGACGAATGGGCAGCAATGCCCAAACAACTCATTGAGACCCTCATTCTCAGCATGGGCAGACGCTGTGAAACCTGCCTAGCAGTCAGGGGAGATCATATCCTCTACTAAAGACCGGATATTTCTTGCTGGACACCCATCACAGGGATGTTTCGGCATTCAGTCGCATTGCGCTCCATGCTACTTTTTCAATAAAGCTTCTTTTTATCCCTCTGATTTCTCTTTTAGTAAGTGTTGCTTACATTACTCATGTCCTTACGTATTGGGGATCTTACGGTATTAAATGTGTTGATTTGGAATGCTTTTGTACAAAGTTATATTGAAAAAACCGTCTCGTCCTTAATTTTTGCACACCAGTGTATATATACATATATATACATATATATATATATATACACACACACATATATATATATATTTCAAAAATATACAAAAATAGTTTATACCTAAGATAACTATATTCATGATATAAAAGATTTAGCCACAGAAATAGTAAGGCAAGCTCCCAGCCTTAGGAACTAGGAATGCAGGTTTAAACATTTATATATATATATATACATATATATACATATACATATATATATGTATATATATATATATATATATTTATATGTATGGATAATTAAATTAGATCTAAAACTAAACCCCTAGATCACTTCTAACTTTTATTATCCCGTTACATCTCCAAGTATTAAATTTATTATCCAGTTCGGGAATGAAGAACACATGGCTTAACAGAACTTTGCCACTCCGACCATTAATTTTTATAACTTAGTATATCATGCTTAAATTCACAAGTATACCTCTTCAATAAGACATATACTAGAAGACATCTGGCTTTTGAGTAGCCGTGTCTTATCTCTCTCTCTCTCTCTCTTACAAACCAGATTCCAAACAGATTTCATGGAATAAAAGCAGTTCAAATAAAATGTCTTGACATTTACTCGAAAAAAATGACATGTACACAGTTCCTTCATTTTTTTATAGTATATAGATTTTATACACATGTGTTTGATAGTTCACATAACTATTACTTAAAGAAAATTCTGTTTATTTACAATATTCGTTTAAATTATTTTTCTGAAGATTTTAGCATTCGAAATATGTTAAATGTAAAATAATATTTTATTAAAAAAAATATTGTTTGATTTTTAGATATTTTCCCTATGCATAACATTTATTTTTAATATATAAAAAAATAATGGAAAATTTGGTTTACTTAATATCATTACAAATGCAAATGATTCAAAACTTGAAACGTATCAGGACTTTGCCCCATTAATGACATATTCTATGAAAAGCTTTTTTTTGTCCAATTTATAGGTAAAGTATTCTTTTCTTATGTATATATTTTTTAACGTATAGTCTAGAATCTATTTTTGCTAATCATTTATAATGCTGTATTTGCTTAATTGTTATGTGTCTTCTTAGTAAGACTGATTTACATTATTTCTTGATATTACAGCGAAGTATTTTTTTTATTACATTATATCTTCTGAATAAATATTGTTGCTTTTATATTCTAATTATAAACTATCTACTTTTATTTCATTTTGTTGAAAGTATTTTGTCGCTATTATAACTTGTTAGCTGGATAAGAAAATAAATTTTTGCACTTCAAATTTTATTTGACTTCTTTTGTTTACTTTTTACTCTTATACCGGTAGAGAATTTAATAACTGCAACGCGTTGAGTATAAATTGAAATATGAAAATATTTCGAGAGGGGTGGCACATTATGTCTTTGCACTCGGGTGGTCGATACTCTTGAATAAACCTGGCCCAAAGTTTTGATTCTGAAAACCTGTCTGACGAAGTCAAATCGAGGTCCACGAAATTCATCATGGCAACGGGCTAATCTACGCCTGTCGTTAGCCTAAGCTTTGAGCCCCATGAAGGTGACAGTACGATTTTGTTCGGTACAACATGATAGATGGCGACACCATTCGGACCCACTGATTTAACGAGCACGTACTCCGTGTGTACTCGGAAGGTATTTGGTGGTTTCGGGTATTGAACCCAGGCCTTCTGAAGCAGGTCTTCCAGGCACTCCCAGCTTTGTGGTTAGAGCATCTGGACTCCGATGCTCTAACCACTAAGCTACCCACGGCCGTTCTGAAAACCTATCTGAACGCATTGGCAATTGTTCCTTTCTAAAAAAAGATTCTCCGATAAATGAAATTCGTCAATGTGTACTCTAAGGTGACCAGACATCAGCTTTGGGTGGAACAGTCGAATATTATAAATTGTCTTGCGTTCCACGGCATATAAAATGAGTCCTGAAAGAATGCACGGCTAGCTAGGGTACGAAGGAAAAAGCAAAAGATTGTATGGTGCATGGTGTTTTTATATGAGTATTTCGACAGGATAACGTGTGTGTCGTGTCAAACCAATAACTGCTACTTTCGAAGAGATAACTTTGGATCTGAGATATTTTTATTTAACAATATTATCTGGCTGATGAGAAGAATCAGAAGCAGATTGACGAAACAAATCGGCCCTCTCAGGAAAAAATACGTCGCCCCTAAGTTCCATATAAATTTAATTATGCCTGTAAGTTAGGATTCATTGTCAGCATCATCATCATCATCATAAAAAATAATTTCATGATATTAAAATATATCTTTGCAGAAAAGAAGCACTCTATTCATATATAATCAAATAAATAGCAAAAAATAAATAACAATGACTAAATAATTATGTAAACAAAACAGCGTTTGATTCACAATTGGCGATTTTAAGGGGGGACTTCCAATGTATTGAAAACGTAATAATTATTTAGCACGATGAAATGCATTATTCAGGTGTAAAACTTTTATTGAGAACGTACATTACTCG
>BMAO01001069.1:0-33091 GCA_019973975.1 Trichonephila clavata | reverse complement strand
CATGTTCCTAGAACCACTCCAACACAATTTTAGTCTTGTGACACGGGGCGTTGTTCTGTTGGAACATTCCATTTCCAGCAGGAAAAACAGAGGCCATGTAAGGTGCAACTGGTCCGCAATGATGTTCAGATACCCTGTAGCATTTATGGTCTGCTCTACTACAACCATTGGTCCCCGAGACGCCCAAGAGAACGTCCCCCAAAGCATAATACCGCCACCACTGGTCTGTGTATGACCTATTGTACATTGAGGGAGCAACTGTTCGCCTAGAAGACGGCGTATCCTGACACTGCCATCGGCGTGATGAATGACAAACCGTGATTCATCTGACCAAGCAACTCTCTCCCACTGATCCATGAACCAGTCGTGATGTTCCCGGGCCCAGCGGAGGCGCAGTTGGCGATGACGCTTGGTCAACAAAGGCATACGAGTGGGACGTTTGCTGCGTAGCCCCATATCCAACAGTGTCCGCTGAACAGTGTACTCCGATACTATTCTACTTGTCCCTGCATTGTATTGGGCTGTCAGCTGAGCCACTGTCTGGCTCCGGTTTTGCTTCATCATACGAGACAGTCTCCGATGACCTTTTTCTTTGATAGCGTGTGGACATCCAACACCATGTCGTCTACTGCTGGTTTCACCCTCATTCATCCACTTTGCATAAGTACTAACAACTGTAGATTGCGAAGAACCCACGAGTGCAATTTCGGAAATACTTGTTCCGAGCCTTCGAGCCATTACAATCTGCCCTCTATCGAAGTCGCTTAGATCCACAGCCTTTCCCATCACACACAGAAGTAAGTGAAAGAATGATTCTTCAAACTCTCCAGCAGCAGTTAAATACCACCCCCACCTGATCCCGTGCCTTCCACGTCATCCAGGCGAGTTCATTGCAAAATGTAGGGGTGGCCATAATGTTTTGGCTCTTGAGTGTAGATGATACCGCTGTACACTCCCTCACCAGTGAGTCGGTAAATAGGTGAACGAACGATACAGTTGTTATATCAAACGTGTTGCGTGAGCATTTGTTGCTGGAATTGGAGGAGTTGCGTCACGTGTGTCTGACGACTTTGCTACGTCAAATAAGTCTGACGAGTTAGCTGCTTTAAGTGAATTTGACAAGTTTGCTGCATCAAGTGAGTCTGACGAGTTTTGGTTGCCCGTTTTGTGGGTAGATGGCGTTATAACAGTTCAGAAGGTTGCCTTTTTCTAAGTTCAGTGAGAGCACGTAACACAAAACTGGACCAAAAGGAGCACTTCAACCCGGAGACTTACTGGCTTATATAGATGATACCGCTACAATGTCATGTCTGTTCATGTTCAGGTCTACCATCACACGTCATTATTTATTTCGTCGAACAATGATTATCCGTTTGTGAGTCACGTATATTAGTTAGTTCCAGGTTATCGTTTCTAGGAGTATTCAACAACGTATGCTATGTACTGTTTAATTAAAAGGGTCGTAGGTGGAGCCTATTTTTGTATAGGGGCCTGAGGGCTCTAGAAGCCTTAAGACGTTACTGGCACCAGCTCAGGTGTCGTTTCCGCGATTCAAAAGAATCTAATTCATCACCAATATTTCAAGACCCAACCTACGGACAAAGAGGTCAACACCGCAACTAGCAGCCTATTCTCACACATCATTACCAAACTTGGAATCCACGGAATACTTACCTCTACAGCATAAAATGATCTTAGCTTAAAATTACGAAATAATAACCCACCAACCGTAGACCACTATAAGTCTGTTTTTGTACTGAATAAGTGTTACCGCTCTTCTCTCTTCTAGTAAAAAAGACAAGTAATTCTCGAAAAATAATAAAATCAATTTTTTTAAGGAACAACTGCAATAGTTTAGACCACTGATTTCTCCAGCATTATCGAAAAAACAAACCATCTCAGATATTGCTTATGGATGAGGTTCAAAAATCAACAATACTATTGAAGGTTTATTTCAGGAAAGGTTTTGGCTGTATCTTTCTGCCCGCACACAAATCAAGACCTTTTTAACGTAGCTTATGCGCCTCATAATTATGAATAATGATCATGTAAGGAGGTCAACCGAAGTCCAACATTTCAAGTTTGACGTTGCTATGCACTTATAATGATATTACAATGGAAATGGATTACAATAATATCATTGATGAGAATTTGCAATGATCAAAGCTCAAAGGAATCCTTCGTTGTACAAGTACAATGACTCAACAAAAAATGAGGATGTCTAAAAGTGAAAGATTGTAAAGCGACAAGTGATGAAAAAGATGATAATTAACAAATTAATATAAAAGTTCATACAATATAATGTATACTCTATACTGTAATTGCAAAATGATTTAATTAATTTACTGGACTAAATTACAAAAGTGTGAGTGGGTGGTCCGTGATGCCGTAAAGTAAGAAAAGAACAAGAGTGGTCAAATCATGCCACTATAATTTCCTTACGGTTGCTATTTCCCAATCCAGGGACGCGGCGGATCTTCAGGTAGTGGATAATGAAAAGACTCTTCAAAGAGCAAAAGATAGAGAAAAAAACAAGAGAGTTAAGGGAAATCCCTTCCAAATCAAAACTGGCATGGTAAGAAGTGAAGGAGGAGTGCTCTGGAAATAGTTAGGGGGGGGGAGCGTAACAATTTGAAGTGCTTAGGGCGCCGGGAGGTTAAAAACGGCCCTGTTGTTACATTTAAGACTGTCTTATAATATTGATTGGGGCTTGCGATTAAATAATTTTATACAAATGTGTAGCCGCCTATCCAGTATAGTGGTTAGTGAGAAGTTGACTGCTGTGCCTTAGTGACTGGGTTCGAATCCCGGAGAAGGACTAGATGTTTGTAAATGTATAATGCCTTCGTGGCAGGTGGCCGAGTGGTCTAGGCATCGGATCATGGCTAGCGTGTCATGAGTTTGATCCTAGTACCACTAAAGATCCGCCGTGTAGGGGAGAGATGCACGTTAAATCTGTCGAGAGCTCAAACGTCCTCCCGTTGGTGTGGTGTGGTAGTTAGGAGAGGGGGTGCCAGCTCAGGTGTCGTCCGCGTCACTTGACCATGGTTCAAAATTACGCGGACCGTCGCCAAAAGCCCTCGTGTTGCTAATCAGTGCGACGTTAATATTCTCTCACACACGCCTTCGTGGCAGGGTGGTACTTTAAGTAGCCGTCGAGTCGCAAGTTCTCTCGTGAGGTTGGTGGTAGGCCCTTGACCACCCTCATGATGTTCTCCCTCAAAATAGGGGAGCAACTGTGTAAAATCGTGCTATCACCTGCATGGTGCTCAAAGCTAATTCTGACGACAGGTGTAAATCATACCATGTCCCCTTAATTCATTAAAAGAAATTACGTAACATCTTGAAACCCAGAAATTAACATGGAAGAGAATTTTGAGGTGATTTAATGGTTTTCTTATTGTAAGAGGTAATTGCAAAAATGAAACAGCAAAATAGAAGACCTCAGAAATTTTAATAAATTTAACTAGTACCAATATTTGGGTACATTGGTGTTACACCTTAATAATAATGCAATATCCAGCATTAATTTGCTTTTGGTTATAAATGATTCGTTCCTTTTTTTTTTACATTTATTTAACATACAACTTGAAAAAACAATTCCTGTTATTGAGGCACAAATATAAGTCATATTTAAGCATCTTTCTCTTGACTTTCCTTTGCAACCTGGATCGTGGTACTTCATTTGATTAGCCAGGTTTGGGATATGACCAATTCTATTAAATTTTGGTTCCTTTACACAGTGATGTACACAAGAGGGGGGGGGGATGAGAAGTTCAAACCTCCCTCATAAACCAACATTTTTTTAATATTTACCATAAAGATTATCCCTCAGCCCTTTCGTCTGAATGTTTTTATAAAATGTAACATATAAGTGAGGTATGTGATGCCACCGCCTTTACGGGCAAGAGGACTCTTCGAATCTCTCCATTTTGGACGAATATCTTCATTTAAAGTTTCAAAATTTTTTATTTTTATGAAGTTCTCAGAAATTTTATGATACAATATTCTAAGTGGGGCCTGTTTTTCATTGAATTTTCACTTTTCTTATAATTTAATGGTGAATGAGAACTGTACAATATCTATGCATTGCATCTCGTCATATCTAGGAAATGGGCATGGACACCAGTGGCGTAACGTACACCCCCGCATCGCGGGGAGGGGCGAGGTTCTAGGGAGCCCAAAGCCAGACTGCCGTCAAGTACCTACCCTTTGTAAAATCCAAATGGGGGGGGGGCTTTAAACCTAACTTGCAGGGGAGGGGCAAATGCACTCAGTCACGATATTGATAGACACGCATTGTCTGTTTCTTTGTATGAGTAAATGTTCTGTAATATGACTGCAATCTATCCTCATATTGATAACTCCTATATATAAGCGTTATATGATTTTTCTTCGATGACATATTTTATTTCAACTTTTTGCTTGCTTTTTATCATTTTTTATCGGTGAATTTGGCCTTTCTTTGTTGTTGAATGCAGATCCTTGTCATTTTCATTCAGGACTTTTATCATCTTGAATCTCTTTCAGAAATTTCCGAATTATTATTATTTTTTTCAACTGAGATTTTTAGTCAGGATCATTAAGGCTCCCGGTGACACGCCACCACGAAAACCCGAGTGTAATGTTAATCCTATGGAGTTTCTTATAATTCAATTTACGTCTAAGGTATTGCTTTTAACTGTATGAAACAAAATGCATCCTAAAGATAAAAAAAAAATTAATGTTTCTCTTGATTTCGATTTTTTAAAAAAAATTTCTAAATATTTTTAAATATTTATTAAAAGCTTGAAAATTTACATTTAGTGCGTTGAAACGATCATAAAAATATTTTCAATTATCGGATAAAAAAAGTTTTTCAGCGGAAATCCATTATTTTTTATGCTCTTTCAAACGCATATACTTTAAAATTTTTAAACTAATTTATTTGCGAGTAATTAAATAAGTCAGCATTGCATATTTGGAATGAGGGAAAGTAAACTTGTAACTCCGCCTTCTTGCGGAAGGATACATGAAATTTTCCCTGCGTTCCCTTGGTGAAAGGGGGTAATTTATGACTCTTCGGTGAATTGTGTAACAGAGATGTCCCCCCCCCCTCAAAATGGGTCTTGTTTTCTAAGAATCTATAGGCATTCAAGATACTATTTACAATTACATCATTCTTAGGAAAGTTTGAGTCTGTGCTTGAAAATAACTACAAATACGTTTTGTACAAAAAGCTATCCTCTGTTTTTTATTCCACCTTTCTTAAAATTATTTATATATACTAAATAAGTTATATTTTATTAATAATTAAAATGAACAATTAATATTTATTAAATGCATTTGAATCGTCAGGATAAAGTGAATCAGATTTCGTATTCCTTTCTTACATATCTCCAAAATTGAAATTCCTGTGTTTTTTTCCAAGTTTAAGTTATTTGAATATCAGCTGTTTTAAAACTTATTTTTTGCACAGTTTATTTCAGTTATTAAATAAAATGGATCATCGTCGCAGCTTCAAAAAAAGATTATTTCTTTCGGCTAAACGAAAAAAGAATATAGGACAGAATTTCAGGAATTGGAAAGAAAAGTGTGTATTTCTTTTTTTCTAAATTCTTGTTCCGCTGTTCATTTCAAATATTGTGAAAGTTTCCACATACTAAATGGATTTATTGATCATCGCATTTTAAATAAGATTCAAATATTCCGAAGATGAAATACCATTGATTTAAAATAAATCAGAAAGTTTTCCATAATTTTAAGAATATTTTTAGTAACATTAATAGTTTCTTCTTAAAACATATAAATTTCAATTAATTTATTTACTATTGCTACTGATGTTTTTTTATTCCGTTTTTATTTCCTTCACTGAAAATTCAACTTAGAAATAACATTGCAGAAATTTTTTTTTAAAATTTCTGTCTGGAAAGCAGTATCTACATTTTGCATTTTCATTTATACATGTGTTTCATATATTATTCAAGATAACTCATCAATTCTTTTTTTTCCTTCAAAATGAATTCTAAGTTAATGCGCTATGAAGAATGCACTGCAAGTACAAATACAGGCAAATAGTTCCACAATTTTAAAGTTCAAGCCCAGCACCACTAAAGACCCACCGTGTAGGGGCGCGATGCACGTTAAATCTGTCGAGAGCTCAAACGTCCTTCCTTTGGTGTGGTGTGGTAGTTAGGAGATGAGGTGCTATCTCAGGTGTCATCCCCGTCACTTGACCATGGTTCAAAATTACGAGGTCCGTTACCAAAAGCTCTCGTGTAGCTGAACAGTGTGACGTTAATATTCACTCACTCACTCCACAATTTGAATGTTTGACATCTGAGGAATTATAGAGATTTTCCCCAAAAATCCCGGGAAATTCTGATTGGAATGGGGTTGTACGAAAACACTTTCTAGTTCTAGGGGTTCTACGAAACACTTTCTAGTTCTAGGGTTCTACGAAAACACTTTCTAGTTCTAGGGGTTCCACAAAAACATTTTCAAGTTCAAAGGGTTCCTTGAGTTGAAAAAGTTTGAAGACCACTGCTCTAGAGCCATATATGTTACTTGCGACAGACTTCGTAATTCTAAGCCAAGGGTGGCCAACCCGCGCCTTGAATAATTTGCGGCCCTCGAGATTCATTACAAATATGATTATTTTGTACAATATTTTTGTTTTAATGTAGTGTTTTGTAACAAATATACTTCATAACTGTTTCTATTTTATTACCTTTCTTTTATTTTAATACATTCTTAGAAGTGTGCGGTATTGCAGCGCAGCATCACACTCGATTCCTGTAACTCCATCGCGCTGCCTATTGCTAGAATTAGACATATTTGATCCTTGCATTATTATTATAAATTATCTATGCTTGTATAGATGAAAAATAAATGAAATCAATAATAATTCATTCCGTTTTAAATTTTCATTCCAATAAATGTTTGTGATGGGTCTAAATATAATATAAAGATATATAATTTTTGTTTGCAGCCCGCAGGATTATAATGTTTTTCCGAAGTGGCCCGCAAGGTCATTTGAGTTGGCCATCCCTCTTCTAAACCAAGATCGGATAGCCAGAATGACACTTGAGTTTACAGTTCCTTTGTATTCTTCATGACCTTTTTTGAACTTGGGAATCTCGCGTCTTTAGTCATTATGGTATATAATCCTCCACGGTTTTAAAAGCTGATTTAAATTATTTTTTAAAAATATATAGCTGGTTTCTGTTTGTGATATTAAAAATATAACATTAGTGTGATAAATAAGAAAAATATTTAGTATGATTAATGAAAAAAGTTAATTGAAATTAAAATCTGGAATACAATAACTTTAAAACGATTTTGTGATTTACCGAGACGAGTAAATCCAAAGCAGAATGTATGCTAGATTTTCGACAAAAGAAACGTGAGAAAAAAAATTAAAAACTGAAGGAGTACAGCCGAAAAGAATTGCACAAAATTCAACTCTACGCAGCAGGTTTTTTTTTTTTTTTTTTTTTTTGCAACGAACACAAATCTCTCAGAAACAAACGGCCGAACCAATTACTGCTTTACCGAATCTGTTTGTCAATCAGGTAACTTTACGATTGTCCGCTCATAGCTTTTTTGAATGATGAGCTCAAGCTCGAAATGAACACAAACCGAAATATATCGACAGCTAACAATGGTACTGTAATTGACGTTGTTTTTCAAAGGTTATTAAATACTTTAAAATCTCAAGTATATGTGTCAGATTTTAGTCATCATAAGTCTATTGTGTGTGTGTCTTCCCCCAATTGAACAAGAATATTTATTTTTGCTAAAAAATTACATGACTCTTTGTGTTAATTAAATAAAATTTTCATTAAAGATAAAATTATTCGACAGAAACCTATTTCCAATCATACCCGATTAATTTTTTTCAGGATTTATGTTACTACTAGCTGTTACCCGCCCGCTTCGCTGGGAATTTCATGATGTTTTATAAATTTTTACTGCTTATATATATGTATAAATTATTCATATCTAAGTCCTGCATTAAGAATTCGATTGTATTGAAAAATATACTTATACCTGTAACTGTCGCCTGTTAATAAAAAAAAAGGGCAGAACTCATCTAATTTGTGTTTTCTAAAAATCTCTAAAATGGAAGCATAGAATGGTGTTTGCTCTTTCGTAACCAAAAACCAAGTGGATTCCCGCAAAACCAATTTTCGGTGGATCTCTACTCCGTAAATTGAACATGCAAGCCAAATTTCAAGTCTAAATCTAACAGAAAAAAAAACAAAAGTTTTACTATCAATATCTCAGTAATCCCGTTGAGAGCCGTTTTCCAAAATAACCGCTCTTAGCGGATTTCAACTCAACAAAAGAAAAATGCAAACCAAATTTCATTATTATAGTACTTGTAGCTCGAAAAAAGTATTTTTTTTTTGTCAATACGTCCCAGTAACCCCCTGCACCCCCCAGAACTTGATTTGCTTAAAATACATTCTTAGTGGATCCCTATTCAACAAAAGAAACATGCTTAACAAATTTCAAGTATATGGGTCTAACAATTAAAAACAGGAATTTTTTTATGTAACTCCTCTTGACCCCTCGCAACCCTCCTTGGGGGTCAATTTTCGGTTTACTCTTTGTTAGAGGAACTCTATTCATGAAAGGAACATGCCTACCAATTTTCAAGCAGGATGATCAAATAGTTTAAAATGGAAATATTTATCAATTACACCTCTTAATCTCCCGAAATTAAACTTAGTAGTTCATATTCGCGAAACCCATTTTGTAGCGGTTCTCTACTTTACGAAAGGAATCTGCTTATCAAATTTCAAGACTGTACGTCTAATAGTTTAAAAATGGGGATAATTATCTATAACGCCACTTGAGCCCCCGCAACGCCACTTCTGGTCTGTTTTCACAAAACCAATTTTGTAGGGGAATTGCACACTATGAAAGGAATCTGCTTAGCAAAATTTGAAGACTGTGCGTCCAATAAATTAAAAATGAAAAAAAAATTTATCAATAACGCCCCTTGAACCCCCGCACGCGGCCTAGGGGTCAATTTTCACAAAACACATTTTGTAGTGTATCTCTATCCTATGAGAGGAATCTGCTTACCAAATTTCAAACTGTGCGTCTAATAGTTTAAAAATAGAAATAATTATTTATATCTGCCTTTAACACCCCAACACCCCTTGGGGTCAATTTTTCCCAAACCTGTTTTGTAGCGGATATTTACTCCATGAAAGAAACATTCCTACCAATTTTCAAGCAGGGAAGTGAAGTAGTTTAAAAACGAAAATATTTATCTAGTACGCCACTAAATCCCCCGCAACGCCATTTAGAGGTCTGTTTTCACAAAACCTTCTTATAGCTGATCTCTACTCTATAAAAGAAATCTACTTATCAAATATAAAGACTGTGCGTCTAATAGTTTAAAAATGAAAATAATTATCTATAACGTCCCTTAAGTCCCGCAACGCCACTTGAGGGCAATTTTCACGAAACCCATTTTGTAGCGTATCTCTACCCTATGAGAGGAATCTACTTACTAAGTTTCAAGACTGTACGTCTAATAACTTAAAAATCAGAATTTCTAACGCCCCTTAAACCCCCCGCAAACAATTGCTGCTAATTTGAAATTACAAACAGACACTTCAATTTTATTTATTTGTATAGATATAGATTGGGATTATAATAACTATTGTTTAAATGTGACTAAAAATGTAAAAAAAAAAAAAGAAAGGATTAAAACTAACCGTAAAACTTATCAATTTTTTGTTTCTTGCATTGCTTTTTGCTTATGAAGCCTTGATTTATTATTTTTAAAAGTGCATCCGAAACAGCCGATGCTCTACTTAACTGAACAGTGAGATAACTTATCAAAAAAAAAAATTACGGCACGTGTCAGCGTATTATCATGTGTGCGTAACACTATTATGTCTCATGAAGGCATCGGTCGCCAGTAACCAAAACAACGACTTCATTAGCTCAGCTTGGCGTTCAATCTTGGCATTCAGTTTCACGTTCACCCGTATAGTTCCCGTTCCCGTAAGAATACGGGAATAAAATATAGCCTATGTTACTCCCGTTAATGTAGCTTTCCATTAGTGAAAGAATTTTTAAAATCGCACCAGCCGTTTCCGAGATTAGCCGGAACAAACAGACAGACAGACAGACAGACAGATAGACAGACAGACAGACAGACAGACAGACAAAAATTTTAAAAATTGGTTTTTTGTTATGAGTACCGTATATACTTTTAGTGCATTAAGTAAAAAGCTGCTAATTTGAAATTACAAACAGACACTTCAATTTTATTTATTTGTATAGATGTAACTTTATGTAAATGTACTTTATGTACTTATTTACAAATGTATTATGTAAGTAAAAATACGTGCTTTTTAAAATAAACTTTTTGCTAAGAGCAAAAGTTGGCAACAAAGATGCTCGTGAAATGATTGTGTATGTGTGTGCATTTATCGTATGATTATGATGCCACCTGGATTTATGAACTGATTGGTGAGAAACAGGTGTTTGTCATTATTAAGTAACTATGACGTCACAAGTATTTAGCCCAGGATTCCATTCATAAAATTTAATTTTTTGTATAAGCACGTTTTTCAAAACAAAAACAAAAAAAGAATTGTTTAATTTTACAATGGTTTGTAAAAATTATTTTCCATTTAAAAGTTACAGTTTTCCGTCTTCTAATTTCAACTGAATTTCAAATTCTGCTCTGTAGGGCAGATAATTTTTTAGCAGCGATCAAATGATAAGGATTGCTCCATATTCAGATTTTTAAGAAAGTGTGGTCTAAATTTAAACATTGAAGAAACAACTACAGGTTCAAATCATTTTTTAATGCGATACAACCTGTCAAGGACAGATTGTATTGCATTTAAACTGAATATTTCATTTACTGATTTACATATTGTACCCTTCAGTTAATAACAATGTGTTTGTTGTTCATTCACAGTTATTATTCACATGGTAAAAAATTCAATTGTATATACTGTTCGAATTAATTGTGACAAATGGTAGAAAACGACTTTTTCTAAGATCTTAGCTTTTAATCATTATGCACCTTAAGTAGACAGAAAAATCTCTATTTGTGTACGAAATATGTCGTCCTGTAGCAGAAAGGACCTTTTCAACTCGTCTTGGTATTTACTCCACTTGTGTTGCGCAATGTTCTTAACTTAATCATCCTAGAAACACACTTGATTAACACTTTTTATCATTTGTTCTGTTGTGCAACTTATCTTAGCAAGCCGATTCTTGGAAATATGTTATAAATTCTCAGTAGGATTTAGATCTGCTGATTTTCCAGGCCAATTAAACACTTTTATTTTATTTTCCTGCATAAAAGTCTGAACCAATATCGAATTGTGACAAGAAGCAGATCACGTTGAAATGTTCCGTTATGTGTTTCCATGGATGAAACAATACTACTGTGTAATATTTCTATGTATTAGACATATATATATATATAATTCATCTTGCCTTTAAGAAGGACTAAGCTTCCAGTGCCATTTGTTGTGAAAAAGTCACAAAACATCTGCTTTGAAGGGTGTTTTACAATATCTTGGATATGATCTGGCAGCAGAGTTTCAGCTTCACTTCGTCTAACTAAACTTGATTTGTATCCCTGCACAAATAAATGAGTTTCAAAACTGAAAGTCACCTTCTTCTACTCCAAGATAGATATTTTCGGTCTATGCTAAACATTTTTGATCGTTTTCTGAGTTAGATATTACTTTTTCCTCGGTTTTGATGCCTTAAGAATAACTTACAAAAGCTTTTCCGTACAGTTGTGGTACTCACTTCAGCACCTTAATCCAATAAATCACTTCGAATGTCTGTGCTTATCTTTCTCGGACATTTTGCCATTTCTTATTAGAATTTTATCAGTTCTTGGAGTAGTTTTCCGTTTGAGCCCACACATTTTATTTTTGTCTTTGGAGACGATGATCCGGAATCTTGAAATGTTCTTAAAATTCTTGAAACACTTGACTTGCCCACACCAACTGCCGTAGTACACTCAATCTCTCACAGTCATAGAAGTGTGTTCATTAAGAGGGATTATTTTGGAACGCTTCCTGGGAATAATATTTATCTCTGAACAAGCAAAGGCAACTCTTGTTACGCGAAAACGAAAAATTATAAACACCAGCTACCACACTGAAAGTCTCACAACTGAACTAGTAATGTTCTAAAACCAATAAAAATAGTAAATTATAGCCACGTTCAATCCGTCACATTACTTACGGGCAGATATAACCTATTTGGGGGGGGGGGGGTTCGCGGGAGCTGGTAATCACAAATAAACTCAGGAAAGAAAAAAATGCTTGTTTCAATTAATTCAAACAGTATAGTAGTAATTTTTTAGTCCCCGGAAACGAAAATGTAGCCTTTTAAAAAATAGTTGTATGTTGAAAAAAAACAGAAAAGTAGAAATTTTTCAAATTACAAAATTTTACTACTATTTTAAATCTTGAAGTAGAATTGTGAGGATATTTTGAAATGTTCGACACACGGGGGAAAAGTTTCATGCAATTATCTTTATAAAAGAAGAAATTATTAAATGATTGTTTTAAGTATTTTGAGTGTTTTGTTAAAATTTGTTCAAAAAAGTTTTTGGCTTTTTATATTTTAAATCACTGATTCTAAAAGTTTTAAAAATCATTTTTATTTAAACGCAACGATTTTGATTCATTTTAGAAAAAAATCATAAAATACGCAAAATATCATTGTTTTGTAAAAAAAAAAGTTTTTTTAAAAAAATTCTTTTAAAAAAAAAGATAGTTTTCGGCATTTATTTTTTTAATCACTGATTCTAAATGATCAATGAACTTTTTAAAAATCATTTTCATTTAAATTCATCTATATTTATTCATTTTAGAAGAAATCATAATACAAAACAAAATTAATTATTATATACTAATATTGATTAAAAATATTCATTTAGCAATTAATTGTGACATGCCAATTTAGTGATTTTTGATATATTAATAACAATGCAATTAATAATGAAGAATTTTTTATTTGAACATAGCTTTTATTTTTTTCTAAGGAAGTTATGCTTATTTAACTGAATAATTCAAAAAAAAAATTTTAAAATGGGCAAAATTTGCGTTTTTATTATGAAATTATATGTCAAAAAATATTTATACATTAGGCATTATTTTAAAGTAAACTATAAGTTTTATGAAAGAGAACAAAAATTTTGATACTGATAAATATTTTAAATGAGTCTCAGAAATGTATTGAATACATTTTGTCATCTTAATCTAACATCTATAATGATTTAATTTTGAAAATTATCTAAAGAAAAAATGACGAAAATTGAAGTAAAAATAACTTTTTCACTCGCATTTTTTTTTTTTTTTTTGCTCGCCAAATTTACTGATTTCCCCCTGTTTAAGGCAAAACTTTTTAGTGTAACCCTTGAGTTAGATGCGGTCGATGGTTAAACAGTTCAAAGGTCTTTGGCGCAAAAGTATTTTTCGACTCCAAGGTTTGGCTAACTGTAAAATCGCGTATTTTTTATTAATTTTTTTTATTTTTAGGGCATAATTTTTAAGTTAATGCTTTCAAACTTCACAAATTAATTGCAAAAATAAAGTTCTTTTAAATAAAAAAAAAAATTTACAAAAAATACTGTTTAAATTATTTTTTGCATAAACGGTTTTTTACGAAAATCACAAAAAAATTTTTTAAATCCGTAATTTTTAAGCATTTTTTTCAATCTTCGTACAGATTATGGATAATATTTTTTTACACACGGAAATAAAGTTTCGTGGGATTATCCTCATAAATCACAATGTTATTCAATGAAAGTTAAAATTTTGAGTATTTTTTGAAAATTTAAAAAAAAAAAAGTTTTGGGAATTTTATTTTTTAAATGACTGGATCTAAAAGAAAAAGGCTTGAAGTTATTTAGTGTAGAATATCGTTTTAATAACACGAAAACAAATTCATACGTAACAATTTAGAAATAATTTGCATAAAAACGTATCAGTTTTAACCCTTTTTTAAAAAACTCTTAAAAAATAGAAAATATTATTTTGCAAAACGAATTGTACCGTATTGTGGCGAAATAAATGATCTTTCCGATTCTGTAATTTTTTTTGTCTGATTTCAACAGTAAAAATTGGATAGCAATTTTAAGATGGTGGAAAACGTCGGATCACCGCTCGGCCGAAACGGAATGGAAGTTCTGTCAAGTAAACAACCCGCAGGAGTAAAACAATTAGGCATTTTAAGGTTTTTAATTAATATCTTTTTAACTAATTGCAATATCGGAATGAAAAATAGTTTACGGCCTATTCTCAGACCTACTGAATATAAGCACAAAATTTCGCTAGAATCGAGCAAGCCGTTTGGGAGGAGTTTGTTTACAAACACTGTGACAGGAGAATTTTATATATTAGATATATATATAGTCAAAAAGGGAAGAACAAATCAAAGAAACCTGTAATTGCTTTAGGATAAGGCAGTTAATGACTAAAAAGTACTTTTTGCAACAATTTCTAATATACAATCACAAGTAAAATTGTTGAAGTATTAATGTAATTGTTTAAAAAGAAATCATAGCAGTGTTATTTTAAAAGTTTCTACGCCCCTATCTTTCAAAGTCAAAAATTAAATCAAACACATTAATATCTAAATAGAGAAATTTGTACCATCTAATTCAAAGAATGCAATTCTATAAATAAACATTTTTAAGTCATTAATTTTTTGATGGTTGACGTGAAATTTGAGAGGGCGTAACTGGGAAACAAGGCTGGATTATTGAAGCAGTCTTTGTCGTCAAATATGTATGGCGTATCACTTTGTTTATTCAGAATAATTGACTGTAAACTTAATTTAAATCTTAGGAATTTTCACTTACACTGCTGTTTGTAAAAAATGCAACACCATGAAGGAATCATTAGAATTAAATGAACTTTGCAGCAAATGTCAGTTATAAGATGGTACGTAAAATAGTAAAGTTTCAGATCTACCGCGCATGCGTGGCGTGATGTTTAAAGCGTATAAGGGCTATTGCGGGACGTTGAAAATAGTTAATGATTATTTGTTAGTGGCGAACGTTTAGTGAGACCTAAGTATCCCTTTACGACGAAATAAGGAGAAATTACAACAACTTATGAAGTTTGAACGGGGAGGATTATGGGCCTTCGTGGAGAAGGATTTCCCTATCGCACAATAGAATTTAGTGTGCAGTGGAACAGTTCCAAAGTGATGCGAGTTTGGAAGCAGTGGAACGACGAGCACCGTACAACTCAAAAAACTGGCAGTGGACGACAGAAGGTGATGTCAGCGCGTGACGATCGATAAACGTGATCGATGCGTGACGGTGTGTGACCTTACAGCTTCCTCCAAGCAGTTAACAGCACGTTGGTCTACTGATACAGGTGTACAAATATCGGCTTCGTCCATTCATCGACGTCTGCTGCACTGTGGATTGCATGCAAGGGTATCGTTATGCAGGATCTCCTTCACGTCAAACAATCGACGGCTGCGTCTGCAATGGGCTCATGAGCACAGAGCCTGGCAAGCTGATTGGCCCCAAGTTGTCTTTTCAGATGAATCACGCTTCAGTTTGTGGGACCATGATGGCCATTTTTACACGAATGTGGCCATCATGGTCCCACGCTATACCAGTCAATGTTACCTTCCAGAGTGCGTTATCGAATGACATAGATGCCTAACACCCGGAGTTATGGTTTGGCATGTGATTTCGAATCATGGGTGATCTAATTTGCTACGAATTGAGGGTAATCTCAATAGCAACGGGTACGTCCGTAAAGTTCTACAGCACGAAGTCATTACCTTCCTTCAAGGCATCCCTGGAGCTATCTTTCAGCAGGATAATGCACGCCCGCATGTTGCAAAGACTGTTAGAGACTTCTGTTCAGCCCAAGACGTGCAACTTCTTCCTTGGCCTGCTTATTCGCCGGATATGTCACCTGTTGAACACGTGTGGGATTTGGTTGGTGGGCGTCTCGCTCGTGATCCGCGTTCTGCACCTTCAAAAGACGAACTTTTGCTGCACATACAAGCAATATGGAATTCTCTTCCACAAGCAGATATTCAAAATCTGTTTGATTCCATGTCACGTCGTATAGCAGCACTTATTGCAGCGCGGGGTGGCTGCACCAAATACTGATTTCGGACACTTAATATTTTTTTTAAGCTTTGAAAATTTTGTCATTTATTTGTACTAATACAAGTTGTTTGTGCCTTGAATTTCATTTAATTCCGATGATTCTTTCATGGTGTATTTTTTACAAACAGCAGTATATATACACGCATATATTTATCTATTGTACTTCTTTATTCTTATGTATGTAAAAATTGTCTTAGTTTAAATGGTCAATTAGTAACACAAAAGACATAGATTTTAGATAAAAAAAAAACTAACATAAGGTTTTGAATAAAATGGCTTATAATGTGTGTGGGTGTGTGTAGATAAGCCTAAGTACAAATTCAGATGTACGAGAGATGTCAATATGGCCAGAACTTTTTCATTTTATTTTTAGTATTATTTCGCAGAAATAACAGGCATAAATATAAGCATAATTTATAACTTTTTACTGAATTTTTTTGCCCTTCTAAGTGCAATTTTTATACACTTAAAATTTTAAACCAATTAATTTAAAGACAATTGTAGCATTTATTAAACATTATGTGAGATTCCATCTTATCCTTAACATTACGTATAAAATATTTCATGGGTTTTAATTATAAAAAGATTTTACAGTGTTCTTAAGTTTACTCACAGAGGAATCTCAGAAAGGGAAAAAAGGATATAAAATTCACAGAAACTGTTACTCTAGAAAATTTAACAAATTCTCACAAAATAAAGAATATTTGTCAATAATTTATTGTTCTTTAAGAGGCTCATTCAACAGAATTATATTAAAACAAATTATAATAAAATTTAGAAGTAAATAAGTATTCAATAGAATTAAGCAATTTACTGACTATGCGGACAAAAAAAACAAAATATAGCATGTTGTAAGATCTGAGAAGCCTCTATCAATCAATCACGAATACATTATTCAATGAACGATTACTCATTGTTTTTTTACTCTCGCTTTTGATCAAGGTTATTTTTCCCTGAGAGAAAAAAGTATTGAATTAAAAATCTGTTTTATATTAGCATTAATTTTTATGCTTATTTATGTTTCATATGTATCTGGAATATTTGCTTTTAGTTATTATCATATTTGCTTTGTACGAACAATCATTTTCGTGTTCCTTATTTATTTTTAGAGATAAAAAATAAAACTAATCTTCACAGTAATTTTTTATTACAAAAATTTTAATGTTTATTAAAGTTTTTTTTTTCCCCTTCTTTTGCAGGACGGGATTGATTTCCTTAATATTAATATTCCTGATTTATTATTTATTTTAAAGCTAGTAAAAAGTAGAAACAATTAATGTTGTCCGTTAACAAATAATATTCTATACAATTGGTTATAAAAGACGATTTTATTTGATAGTACGATCCAATATTTAGCTTTTATTGATTATTTTTTAGAATTTATAGATATCTGGTATCGATTACGTGTCATGTTTCTGTATGATACTTTGAAATTCACTTTATTTACCATGTTTTTGAATTGTAAAAGAAATTGGAAAAAGAATGGGTAAAAATCCCCCCCCCCCCTTCATCTACCAATATACAATTTGTGACACAAAAAATGAGACCAAGTATGTAGTTTGAAAAAAGAGCGGAGTTGGCAACAACTGTTTTGGTGACTTCATCTCACGGATCTCCTTTATCCATGTGGCCAGTTTCGTCTTAATCGATTACGCTTGTTGGGAGTAATGCGTCATTGAGTGAATACGCTCAACTGCATTCTGCCAGAAAAATGTCGAATCAACATCATTTGTTGTGAAACATAAATCAGCCACAAAAATATTTTTAATACTAACCGATACTTATGAAGATGAAAATGTCTCATGCACATGTGTTTGAATGACTTGAATGACATAAAGAGGTTTTCAGGGAGAAGGGGTAGTGTGGAACATGATGAACCTGCTGGGCGCCCAAGGTCAGCAATTACAGACCAAAACATAACCAAAATTTGTGATATGAGTGAGCTCCTACTCACATTAGTGGTCAAACTGTTAATCAACACTACTACTTTGAAATACTAAAAAGACTTCGCGAAAAACTTAGTTGGAGAGTTGTGACGGATGATACGCGACCTACAACTAACAACTCCTTTTGGGTATTCTTTTGGGCCAGCAATTTTAACCAGACTTCTCCTAAAAGAAGAAAACATGATATGCAAATTAAGTTTAATATATATATTCCTTCTTCGCGAGTTTCAGAGTTAATGAATTGTGAATAGATTAGAAGTGAAGTGAAGAATGAATAGTTAGTTAATTGGCAGTGATGAGAATTGGTAAGCAAAAAGTAAGAAAGTGATTAGTTTAGCTAACCAAGAAGTGTTAAAATCTAATTGCAATTGATTGTAAAACTGCCTAAAGTCAGGTACTGTCAGCTTCATATTAAGTTAATGTTTAGAGTGTTAAAGTAGTAATGAGGACATTAAATATTTAAGTTCTGTGTAAAGTAATATTAAAGGAAGAACTGCATTATTGAATATATTCTTCCCAAACACGAATCTCGCCTCTTTCTCTCGCTCTATTACTGAATTGAATTATCTTATTTGTAGTGTTATTTGTGTTTGAGTTGTTTATAGTGATAAATAAAATAATTGGAATTCATCATGTCGTATGATCCTTCAGTTCCTTCCACACCTTTAACTGGGTCGCAGGGTAGAAGGGATTTAAACTCGTTTCAGAGTGTTGGATGGTTGTTGCACCTAGACAATGCACCCGCTCACATGGCCCTATCCCAAGCAGTTTCTGACCACTTCTTAAAAACTTCATACAGTTAAATCTTGCTGAAATAGAACCCATTTTACCTCAGTTGAAGAGGTTCAGGCAAAAGCGGAATATCCCCTTAAGGGATTTCCAAAACCCTCTTTCCAGAACTATTACCAGCAATGGCAGCACCAAATGCATAAGTGTGTGAATGCTGAAATACTTTGAAGGTGATACTGTCATGAAGAATTGATTCTGTTAGTACAATGATTTATTGGACCAATCTCGTGTGTGTGTGTGTGTGTGTGTGTGTGGTGTTTTTTTTTTTGTGTGTGTTGTGTTTTTTTTGTGTTGTGTGTGTCACTCTTTGTACATTGAAAAGAATTTATTTTTTGTCTTATAAAATATTTTGTTGTCTTTATTAGATTTTTGTCATCTTATTCTTGTAACAGTTTTAACTGATGAGTTTTATCTATAAATATAAACTCTTGTCACAAACATTGAATTTATTACTGAACCAAAGTAAATATTCCCCCGGTTCATTTTCATTAGACTCTAAAAGGCTGTTGTTTAAATGTTATCTGAACACTGTTCAAATATATGCTATAACCAATAAGGAATTTAATTTTCAAAAATTTGTTATAATATTGATAAATTTCTTTTGGGTTCTGCATTGGATTAAAATGAAACGCTTACAAAAATTAAGCAATATTTTTATCAATCGATTGATGTATTACCATAATTTATACATTATTAAGAATTAAAAGAACTGAAATAGGACTAAATAATAATAGTATTGTGACAGCTTTGAGACTACCATAGTTTGTGACAAATATATACGATTCCTTTTACTAACCTCTTGGGAATTCCTTTTGAGCCATCATTTTTTCAACCAACTTTCTCCGAAGACAGGAAGCGCGGTTATGCAAATTAAGTTTAATATATATATTCTCTGTATTCGCGAGTTTGGGAGTTAGTGAAGTGACAACAGATTGGATGTGAAGTGAATAGAGGAAATGCGAAGTAAATAGAGGAGATGCGAAGTAAATCGGCAGTGAAACGTATACGTAAACAGTGTACGAATCGAGAAGTTGGAATATTAAGGAAGTGGTTAGTTTAACTATTGAAGTGCTTAAGTCCATCCAAAAAGATTAGAAGATTGCAAGAGTTCAGGTACTGTGATCTTTAATCAAGTTAGAGAGTTATACATTATTAGAGCGGTCATTACAATAACAAGCTCTGTATAAAGTTATCGTAAGGTTAGATCTGCAGGATTGGTTATATTCTCCCACGCCATCTCGTCTCACCCTCGTGCTCTGACTGATCAAAGTTATCTTTTTTAGAGTGTTGTGTCTGAGTTGAAATAGCGATAAATAAAATAATTGAAATTCATCAAGTCGTCTGATCATTTAGTTCCTCTTACACCTTTAACCGGGTTACTGGGAAGAAGGAATGTAAATTCCTTATAAGTTTCAAGAACTTTTTCTTCACATTTGCAATATTTTTGAGTCAAACGATTTTTTTGCTAGAAATGTTTGTATAAGACAAAAGATTTGGCTGAAATTATTTACTGTGGGTATCAATATAATAACCATATAACGGAATGATTATCGTAGTGAAGTTACCACATATATAATAAGAGTGAAAAAAATAAATTCATTTATTTCACTAGAACATACAGGTTGTTCATAATTTATTAATCGGATAACAAAAATAAATTGAAATGTAATTTTACAAAATTAGAAGAAATAATTTACATCGATATAATCTATAATTTAAGGAATTTTAACTCTCCTTTTTCTGAATGGCAACAGAAGAGAGAGCTCTTTTACTTATAAACAAAATCGCCTCTTGTAGGGAAAAACAACATACGTTTTCTAGCTATTTGAAAAGATATCTCAGAGAAGATTCTAATGTGAAATTAGTAAACTTCCATCAGTGGAATCTTTCTTTTTTTTAATTCTCTGAGATTGTTTGCTGTACTGCAATTAGAAAAAAATATATACATTTTTTTCCCAATAGAATGAAGAGCCTTGTCATTAGGCTACACATATACGAGTTTCTTTGATAAAAATGGACCAATTTCATGGCCACCCTGTTCTCCTAACGTCACACCACTCAGTTTCTTTTTCTAGGATACCTGAGTAACTGAGTTTATATTGCAGAGATTTAAAGAGTTAAAAAATCGAATCACCATAGAAATAACTGTGATGTGACTGTGGAATTTTAATAACGTGTGGAGGAAAATCGAGTGTATAGACTTGATACTCTCTTGGCATCATTAAGGTAAAATTCTTTGAAATTCTAATTAAAAAATTTTCAATCTTTCTTCATTGTTTAAAAACTTTTTAAAATCTTAATGTTTTCTAATTAGAGTGACTGTTTTGAATTCTCTTACTTAAATTGTCTTATAATTAATAAAAATAATTAGTGGGAATCCAGAGATAAGTTAATAAAATAAGCTAATGATAATAATAAGCTAATATGATAAGTTAATATGATTTTTTTAGTGTGTGATAACTTCTTTCACTTTTATCTCTTTCTTGAAGCTCAATTTTGTTACTACAATGGAATAAGTAAGAGAAAAATTAATAATTCAAATTGTTTGTTAAATTAAAATTGTGAAATTCTTTTAAAAACGTTTTAAGAATAAACGAAAAGCATTAATTACTGAAAAAAATAGCAATTTTTCCTAACAGCTTCTTGAATATGTAAAAGAACGTCTATCACACAACATGTTTTAAATCTCAAAAAAGTAAAAAAAGAATAAATTAATTGTAAATTTTTTGTGCGTGTATAATAAATCCAAATTATTCTCTTTTTTTTTTTTTTTTTAAAGTTTATTCCCAGGTTTCTCAAAAAGGAATAATTAATTCTTAAGTAACACACAAAAGCATATGAATGCAATCTTAGAGTTTTCGAAATCATTGCACGCGCAATTATAAGCTTCTGTTTTATTTAATGGAGAATCTATTTAAAAAGGATTTTTTTCTTTTCACTCTCTCAGTATTGAAAATATTTTAAAAATACTTATTCAAATCCTTTTCAGAATGCATTATTATACACGCAAACCACAATTCTAAACACAGTTCAATCATTTGAGAGTTAATAATGCAGTGGATAATAAATATTAATGCTCCCAAATTGCTGCGGTGATTGACAAACTTTAAAATAAAATTTATGAATTTAATTGCCGATTTTTATTAATGAGAGTCGGAAAGGATTCTGTGTATTGACTCTGATCTTCTTTCCAAATCTACTTTTCACAGATGAAGTTGTCTTTATGCGCAACGAAATTTTTGTCCATGTATGGGCTTCCTCTAACTCGCATGTTACAAGTTCACTTGCTTTCAGGAGCGGTTCTTTTTCTTAATATGTATGGTTATTTGTTACCGCATCTACTCAATGGCATGATGTTATACATCTTTCTGTTGTTGTTTCTTATCCCAGATGGTGTGGCTTATATATCTACACACTATCTCCATAAAACCAAAATTCGCCAAAAAATCCAAAACTAAAATAGGATTTCCTAAAACCTTGTCAATAGCAAAATTCAAGCAGTTTAAAATATAAATAGGGGAAGCCTGATCAGTCTGGCACCTATGATAATCTGGAAAGATTTTCCGGCCCTGTATAAAAGTAAGAGAATTGATGTGGCCACTGACGTGATAGAGTCGTCTGTGTTGATTCCTAGGAAATTATTAAGTTCATGACACTAACGAGGTTTTCTCCCGAAATACCAAGGGTGAGCAGAGGGTATTCTACAAAGTGCATTTAATTCTAACCTTTTAATCCCTTCAGGACTGGCGAAAGGAGAAAGAAACGTTTCCCCAAGCCCGTGCGCTTCGAGATTATACGCACTCGGGGGAATTTCATTGCTTAAGCTAATTTTATTTGAAAATTAATATAAAATATATAATGCAATCAAATATGCTGAAATTTTTGATAATATTTGAATATACAGCACAAAAATGTTCGCTCATTAAAAAAATATTGCGAATTTAAAAGAAAATGTTTCCATTTTAATTAAAAAAGTTGGCAGTTATAGAGACTGCAGAAAGAAGTGAAAACTTAGAACTTTTAGTATTAAAATTTGAAATTTCATAATGTTTGAATTAAAATTATCAACATCAATCTCGTTTTCACATCTATTGACACTCCAAGAAACAACTCAATGCATGTTTATATGTTTTTTTTTTTTATTATTCAAACATATTACGGCTGCACAAGATCATGACAAAATATTTATACAATTCAATTGAAATAACAATTAATATACAATCAGATTATTTATGGATAGTATTTGTACTTACTTAAATTTCAATGTACTTGATTTTTAACATTTTTTTTATTTGTTTGCATCATTGTCATCAATAATTTCAACAATACTTATACTTTTTGTGCTTTCAATTATTTCATTTTGTTCTAAAAAAGATACAATAGGCTTATGGTAACTAAAATAAAAAGGGAAAATGTTTGATTCAAATTTATCTAAGTATTGCGTTAAAACCGCCTCGATCGTCGTTTTATATTTTGTAGTACTGAGTTTTCGATCATTAGACATATTTAAATTGTTTCATTTAGAAATTCAATTAGTGGTAGATTTTTATCATCTGCAAAGTTAATATTAAAGTCTCCACTTAAAATCATCCGTACATTTTCATACATATATTTTTCGCCAAATCTTTTTTCGAGATTTCAGAACCTTCTTTTGTATAAACCATCAAATTTTTGAATAAAAATTGTTGTATTTGTCTCATAGATTTCCCAGGCGAAATATAAACGGCTACCATTTATATGTATTGCCCATTCTCGGAATCGCAACGAGCAATGCACAGTATATACACATTGAACTTTTCACTAAATCCATTCAATTTCACTTATAAGAAAAACACAGCACTATACGTCAGCTGTATAGCTACAGATATACTGCTATAAGCATGTCGGTGACGCGATTGCACGAGATTTCACCCATCCAAAAAGTGTCCAAGGCGAACAGCACACTGCGCGTACCCCAGTCAGAGCATGTCGGTGACGCAAACCCATAAGATTTTCCTCTACCAAAAAGTGCCCAACGCCGCTAAAGAAGTTTTCACTTTAAAAAAAAAGTATTCTTTTTCACCGTGATGATTAAAATAAAATAGACGCAAAACTTACAAAATACTATTTGGCAAATCCCAAACGATAAATAAAAACTCACATAAACTTGTTTAAACTTGAGCAGATATAAATCTTTTAAATAACAGCTAACATATCTTTTTTTTTCTTTCAAATTTTAATTAATCCTTATAGCTTTCTTAGTACACATTAGTATTATATTTTCTGTTCTTACGGTTATGACAACTGTGGTTGCGGTAACAACGAAAAATAATCGTTTGTTCTTACAGAATTAAAAATCAATCAGTAAGAACTATCAATTCTTTTTTTTTATTAAAAATGAGTCATTGCGTTCGTTTTATAAAAATCTGCAACATTTTTGAAAATAAAAATTATTGTGTTGAAAAAATGAACCAAATAAATATAAACAAATATAAAATAAATAGTAAAATTATTATTATGGATATCTGATCACCAATAAACAAATAAGCTTCCAACTTAGCCGAAATATAAACAGAAATCCGAGCGCTGTAAATCACGAACCTTTAAATGTCCAATTCTCTCGAATGAGTTAAATATGTGCAGTTGCTTACATTCATAAATATATTCCGGACATAATATTAAAAAAACTCGAAGCCGAAAGCGTAGATTGAAGTTCAAAGCTTTGTGAAACATTATTCGAGAAAAAAACGGATTTTAACCGTCATCTAGTGTCTTTTAAAAATTAATATGAAAACCTTTCAAACTCAAATCACACCAGTGTGATCATAAGCCTCAGAGAAGGGAAAGCGCACAATCACATGTATGATACTATGGGCCCTGGAGGAAGAAACGCGTGATCATGATCTTGAACGGGTTGGAGGAGAGTTCGGTAAAAGTTTTAGACAAGTGTTACCCCGCAAGGTGTCAACAGTAGCAGACTTGAATATCGGCTATCTTATAACCACTCAATCCAATATGGGGAGGGACCCATTGAAGGTACATAGAGTGCCTAGAAGAAAGTCGAACCACAAGATCCAGATATATTTAGGCTTGTCAATCCCCCACAGTTGTCCAACGAGAAAGGTGCTATATAGAAGCACGACTGTCAGTTAAAATCCAAATGTCCCTGAAGACAAGGTCAGAAGCAGTGTCAATAAATTGTAATAAGTTCAGATCTAAAACAGAACAGCAATTTTTATTCCTAATCTTAATGTCAAATGTACCATCAACGGTAACGGTTATACATTTACGTGGAACCTTAGAGAAAAATCTCTACCATCCACTCATCATAATAAGTAGGGAAAAAAATAAGAATAATTTGCTGAAGTGTTACATCTATATATATAAAGGAGAAAAGCGACTCACTCACTGACTGACTGACTGACTGACTGACTGACTGACTGACTGACTAATCACGAAATCTCTGGAACTATTCAACCTACAGACTTGAAATTTGGTAGACATATTCCTTTGATAGAGTAGACATCAGCTAAGAAAGGATTTTTCGAAATTCGAAACACAAGGGGCGTTACGGGGGGTTAAGGCTTTAATAATAATTGTTTCCATGTTTAAACTACTTGATGTACAATCTTGAAATTGGGTAAGCGGATTCCTTTCAGAGAGTAGAGATCCGCTACAAAATGAGTTTGCTGAAAATCGACCCCCAAGTGGCGTTGCGGGGGCTTAGGGGCGTTATAGATAATTATTTCCATTTATAAACTATTTGACGCACTGTCTTTAAATTTGATATATAGATTCCTTTCGTAGAATAATGATCAGTTACAAAACGGGTTTTGTGAAAACAGACTTCTAAGTGGCGTTGCGGGGATTAAGGGGCGTAATAGATAAATATATCCGTTTTTAAACTACTTCACCTACCTGCTTGAAAATTGGTAGGTAAGTTTCTTTCCTGGAGTAAATATCCGCTACAAAATAGGTTTTTGGGAAAATTGACCCCCAAGGGGTGTTGCGGGGGTGGGGGGTTTAAGGGGCGTTATAAATTCCTATTTTTAAGTTATTAGACGTACAGTCTTGAAACTTAGTAAGCAGATTCCTCTCATAGGGTAGAGATACGCTAAAAATGGGTTTCGGGAAAATTGCCCCCAAGTGGCGTTGAGGGGACTTAAGGGGCGTTATAGATAATTATTTCCATTTCTAAACTATTAGACGCACAGTCTTTATATTTGATAAAGAGATTTCTTTCATAGAGTAGAGATCAGCTATAAGAAGGTTTTGTGAAAACAGACCTCTAAGTGGCGTTGCAGGGATTAAGGGGCGTAAGAGATAAATATTTCCGTTTTTAAACTATTTGACCTACCTGCTTGAAAATTGGTAGGAATGTTTCTTTCATGGAGTAAATATCCGCTACAAAACGGGTTTGGAGAAAATTGACCCCCAAGGGGTATTGCGGGGGTTAAGGCAGATATAAATAATTATTTCTTTTTTTAAACTATTAGACTCACAGCCTTGAAATTTGGTTAGCAGATTCCTCTCATAGGATAGAAATACACTGCAAAATGTGTTTTGTGAAAATCGACCCCGAGGTGGTGTGCGGGGGTTCAAGGGCGTTATTGATAATTTTTTTGCATTTTTAATTAATTGGACGCACAGTCTTGAAATTTTGCTAAGCAGATTCCTTTCATAGAGTGCAATTCCCCTACAAAATGGGTTTTGTGAAAACAGACCAGAAGTGGCGTTGCGGGGGCTCAAGTGGCGTTATAGACAATTATCCCCATTTTAAACTGTTCGACATACAGTCTTGAAATTTGATAAGCAGATTCCTTTCGTAAAGTAGAGAACCACTACAAAATGGGTTTCGCGAATATCAACTACTAAGTTTAATTTCGGGAGATTAAGAGGCGTAATCGATAAATATTTCCATTTTTAAACTACTTGATCATCCTGCTTGAAAATGGGTAGGCATGTTCCTTTCATGAAATAGAGTTCCTCTAACAAAGAGTAAAATGAAAATTGACCCCCAAAGATGTTTTCGAGGGTCAAGAGGAGTTACAGAAAAAACTTCCTGCTTTTAATTGTTAGACCCATATACTTGAAATTTGTTAAGCATGTTTCTTTTGTTGAATAGGGATCCACTAAGAATAAATTTTAAGCAAATCAAGAGTTCTGTGGGGTTGCAGGGAATGGGACGTATTGACAAAAAAAATTACTTTTTTCGAGCTACAAGGACTATAATAATGAAATTTGGTTTGCATTTTTCTTTTGTTGAATTGAAATCCGCTAAGAGCGGTAATTTTGGAAAACGGCTCTCAACGGGATTACGGGGATATTTATAGCAAAACTTTTGCTTTTTTCTGTTAGATTTAGACTTGAAATTTGGCTTGCATGTTCAATTTACGGAGCAGAGATCACCGAAAATTGGTTTTGCGGGAATCCACTTGGTTTTTGAGTTACGAAAGAGCAAACATCATTCTATGCTTCAATTTTAGAGATTTTTAGAAAATACAAATTAGATGAGTTCTGCCCTTTTTTTTATCAACCGGTGACAGTTACAGGTATAAGTATATTGTTCAATTCTATCGAATTCTTAATGCTAGGACTTAGATATCAATAATTTATACATATATATAAGCAGTAAAAATTTATAAAACATCAGGAAATACCCAGCGAAGCGGGCGGTAACAGCTAGTAAGAATATAAAGCAGTCCATAATGAGTGCAGAGTAACAACGCTGGAGGAGGGGGAGTGGAAAACCACTCATCCAGTTGATTTAGTTAATGGCGTCACATCTCTGACAACTACACACGTCTTTCAACCGGCTGTCGCATCTCGACAGGAACGAGGGAGAAAAAGGAGGAATTTCTTTAATATCAAAGATTAAAGAGAATATTATTTTTAAATCCGTTATCATTACCTCTTAAATATCTGCTCGTGGTTATTGAAAAGAGATTTTGAATAACCGTGGTTATTGAAAGGAGATTTTGGAAAAAAGAATGAAAAGGTGGAGAAGTTTAAAATAGGATCAAATTGTCACACTAAACGCATGCAAAAGCTTGCATGGAAGGGGGGTTAGTAATTAGAGTGAATGAAGTCTTTCAAAAGAAAAGAACGAGTGATAAATAACCATAAAGCATTAAAAAACAACACACGATTGATAAATGTACCATCAGGTGTCTCACTGTGCAAGCTGCTTCCAAAAATACCACCGTCGCCCATGCTACCATCAGAACAGATTTTTAATACTGAATGAGGATGCATGCCAACCACATCATTCTGAAAGAGAAATTATTAGAATTGCTTGATAACATTCCATTTGCCATTAAAATACCATGTGTTTTCAAACATGACGGAACTCAAGCCTACTTCAACGTCAAGGGATATGGTACGATTTACAAAAATAATTTTAATTTAAAGATTTTCAAATTTTTTTTCGGGGGGGGGGTGTATCCTATGTGTGTATACTATGTAAAACATATTTTGTGCTCAAAATTTCATAAAAAGCTAGCCATTTCATTTTTTAAGGAAAAATTTGTGAAGTGATTTTAAAATGATACTCCTTCGACGAAAATTTAAGTACACGCATGAAATTTGACTTGCAAGTACGTCAAACTATGTATAACAGTTGGTATGGGTTTTACGATAACGTGATTGGTATTTGTGCAATACTTCTTTTTATGAATGCTTATTGAAAATTCCTTAAAAAATATGTAAACTCCGAGTTCAATTATTTTTTAAAAAAATAAGCATTGTTTTGATTCAAAAATACATACCAACTTTTTTACGTATACTATTAGCAATAGGTAAAAAAATTCAAAGCATTTGGCACAATAGAAAAAAAGTCTTAGCATTTTACATGAAGAGAAACTAGTTATTTTATCTTTTTCCGAGAAAAGTGAATTTAAAGTTTTGATTTGTGCCATAGGGATATGGAATAAAAACGAACGTAAAAGCTATCGTGATTCTGCGTTTTTTAAGTTTAGAGCTTTCAAATTTTGTGAGGTTATAGAAAATATATAAAGAATAATTTAGACTAAAAAAATTAGGCTTGATTTTTGACCGGTTTTTGTGAATTGAATCGTATTGTGACTCCTTAATATGCGAAATGATTTCAATGCGCCGCTCAATGTATAGATTGGATGAGGTGGATCAGTTGTTTGGTCACTTTGTTCAATTTATCAAGAATCGTTTTTTTTTCTTCTTCTGATCTTCACAATGAACAACATTAATGTTGCCATATCTGAGCGCTTAATTATTGATATTTAAGAAAATACAAAAATCAATCTTCCTCCCCCCCCCTTTACTTATTTGTTGTTTTCCCGCCAAAACTTTACCTTTACATTCCAAACAATGCTTTACAAAGTAAAATATTTTTTAAAAAGGATTCCTTGATGTGTATTTTACCTTCCATTAGAATTTAACCTTCGAATTCAGGGACACTCAGCATGCTAAGATATTCTGGTTTTTAAAATTTATTATTGAATCTGAAACTGTATAAACAAAAAAATTTAATGATGTGATTTCTCGATTATTTATTAATGTACAAAATTGAAGGGAGTTTTTTTTTTTTTTTGCTTATCATAAAAATCCTCATTAAATATGGATCAAAAATTAAATTACAGAAAATAAGTATTTCATATATGCTTTATTGTACAAGATTATTGCTTAATTTTTGACACGTGTATTTCTTAAATATTAAAGTACATTTCTTTAACCATGGTAATGAGTAAGGTTAAAAACATCTCAGGAAAAAATGTAAAGAATATAAATACAATAGGAATTTTTCTTTTAGTGCTGAATGAAAGTGAAAATTATTCAAGTTATTTCAAATAAATTATTTCACACATAGCTTGATTTTAAAAGAAACAAATTATATGCAACAGAATATACAATAGAACAATTATATTCGTTGTTATAATGGGTTCATTTATTGAGAAATAAAGGATAAAATTTCACAATAACTTTCAAAACGTTATTAAACATTTAAATTTTTTCACATTTAATAATTTATTACTGATAATGAAACCTATATTTTTTTTCATGTATTGTTAAATATTTTCGTCAAAATATTCAAGATCATTCGATAATTATATTATCACTTAACAAAATATTTAAAAATTATATTTGTACGAAGATAAATTGCCTACTTATAGTTACAAGCATATTTTTAGCATCATTAATTTCAAAGAAAAGTTATCTACATTGAAAAAATTATTTTCTGATAAAAAAAAAGTGTAACGTTACTAATTATGGAATTCAAAAGCCGTGATTTTTCTAATAAAAGCTATACTCTCTTTAAAACATTTTGACCCCGTCAGCTTTGAGAAAAAGATACACTTTTGGTATACATTTTTGTTTAGAGAAAATAATTAAACGAACTTATTTTATTCAGATATAATATAATTTACGAACTTATATAATTCAGATATAATATAATTCTCAGAAAATAAACTGCAATTAAATTATGACAAAAATATACCGACATATTTTACAGAACTTGATATGATTACAGACACATTTACAGATACAAGTTAAATCTAGAATCTCAAATACAAAAATTACTTGTCAGTATTATAACTGATACCCCTAGTGCAGTTTTGACTATAGTTAATAAAACTTCCATCTACCGGCCATTTTAAGACTCGTAAAAGCAGTATTAAATCTATTGGGGGAAAAAAATTTTAACTTTCTTATTTAAGGCGATATGGTACCCTAAAAATCATTAAACTGTCGAAAACAATTTTATTGGCTTATTTGATACCCCGAATCTTTATAAATATGCCTGCAAAATTTCAAAGCTTTACCTGCATTTTTGATTCAGTAATGGAGCAATGTTTGATGCTAAACAACAACTACCACGCCTACATTTCAGATTATCTGCTAAAAAAATCTGATAAAAAATGAATTAATTATTTTCTAATGCGCATCAATGAGATTGACATTATATATGCAATAATAAATCATTTAAGAAAGAATTGTGCAATTCATGCAAACATTCTAGTTTGTGAATTATTTACTGAAGATCAAATGGATTGGTCAAAATTTAAAAGTTGTGCGTTCTTTTTGTGATATTATTATGAATGAAATTAAAACTTCAAAACCGATTCTCCAAAGAACAAATGCTAAATCTCATTTTGACAACTCAGATAATTAAAAATCTAATTCGCAAGAATAGAAAAACTCTCCCATTTTTATATATTTGTTTTTGGTGATATATATATATATATCCCGTGTGTGCGAGATTCAACACTTTTAATATTAAAATATTTTAAGATATTATTTAAACAAATGCACATATAGAGTTCTTAGATTTTGATGTATTTTACCTATAAATTGTTGTTTCATTTTGCTTTCATTCGTGTAGAATATTTAACATGTGAAGGCTTTTAATATCATGGAAATAAAAATTAAGGCATAATTATCTTTTGTACATGTTGTGCATTAGCTCTGAGCATGGAATTAGCTCTAAAGTGTGTGTATTTATCATTTTTATAATTATTAAGATAAAATTTTATGAAATATTGATCTTTCATTCGTTTTTTTCTATATATTCATTATGGCAGTGTACTAATTAATTGTTCTACATTTGTGCAATTTTTTATGGTAAGTAGTTTTAAATAAGCTAATTAACATTTCATAAAAGTTTCATACTATTCGATAAATATTATATCATGCTATTCATGGAATGAAAACTTCAAACTCATATTTCTCCATGTTGAATTTTTGTACATATACTGTTATTCAAAACCCTAAGGCTTTTTTGATAATTGAAGTATGGGTTTGAAATTTTTTATACATGTTATGAAATGAATGTTTTGACAAACTGTGCATGGAATTAACTCTAACACGTTTAGTACTTTTTCTAAAAAATTTCAAAATCAAAATTATTGTTTTTTTGGGAATTTTTGGAAGTTTAACTATAAAAAAATTAATAAAAAATTAAAGAGCAGTAGCAGAAAAAAACACATACACAGTTTTATGAAGTATATTATAAGGTACTTGGAAAAAATTTTTGAATGAAAAGAGACATATTTAAAAAAACCTTAGGGATTTAAAAATGCTTAAAAAAGCTAAAAAAAATTTAATTTTAGAAGCATTTTGCAACAAATTTTAAAAAATTTTGTATGAAATTATTATTAAATATTAACTTTTATGAAATACAATTAAAACCAAATATTAAAAATAAAAAAAAAATTGTGAAGATGGTACCATATCGCCTTAAACCTAAATTGATTTTCGTATTTGAATGCAACAATTGCATACGAAAAATAATAAAGATTTCTCTTTAACTGCTTTTTTCTTTGAATTTCTAAAAAATAGTGGAATATTTCTCAGAAGTATGAAAAATTGTAATTTAATCATTAAAAGAGACAAATATTCTTAGTAATCGGAGAAAAAAGTAGTTCCGGGGAAACCTTTATTAGTTTTTGCTTTTTAGAACACTATGTTTTCAAATCGATTCTCTAGTCCAGGTTTGAGGGGGAAATAAAATTTACGTATACTAAAAAACATTATGCTTAGGGGGTTTAAAAGGACCAACAAACAGGTGTTCTAATGCATATAAACTAAATTGTGATTTGATTCCTCTACAAATTCAATTCAGTAATAAATTATACCATAAAACAAATTATTACAATAATTTTAAATTTTTATTTCGTGTGAAATATTTTCTACCGCTCTATGTTTTCACGAGAATGTTGCTTTCTATAGTGCCACAATAACACAATATTTTCTAAGCATTCAAACATGGCTGCTAACGACAAACCCAACCATAGTCCCATTTGACCTCCCACCTGGCTAAGCACTTCAGAATCTTCGAACATCGCTTTTTGCTCGTAAGTCAGTTGCTCTAAAGTATCGAAATAAATTCTGACCTTTATCATGTTTTCTCGTAAGACCTCAATCGTTTGTTTGCTATATACTGAATCTAAGTTTTCTGGCTTTGCAGGCCACACCCCACTTGAAATTTTCAAGTCAAAACTCACTGATTCGCATTCTAGTGGACATTTACACGTTATGGCCAAGCCATACTCTTTCTGCCCTTGATAAACGCAACAAAGCTCTGTAACGTTGGTATAGTTACAGAACCTATCTGCTTCCAAGATACCATAAGGTATCGAGCAGTTACAAAATTTTGATATTTTTTTCTGATTGCAAACAGAATTGCATTGCCTTTTGCTGTCCCCCTTCTCGTAATCTTTGCAGTTATCTTTGTAAGGATAAGGCATTCTCTTCATCATCACTTTTGACA
>BMAO01001068.1:0-35308 GCA_019973975.1 Trichonephila clavata | reverse complement strand
TTTTATTGAAATCGATGGTGTTTCAAGAACGAGTGATGCGCGGTGAACCCACCGAAGCACGATTGAAAGAAATTTTAGAGATTGGACAACACTATTTACCCCGGGCCATGCATTGGACGGACGAAAATAGTAAACGTTGGCAAAGGATGTATGACGAGATCCAGAGTGGGTTTCCCAAACCCTCTGTCGGAAGCGAATAAAGTTTAAAAGATTTGTCAGAAGCACATAAAATTTGAAAATCTCGCAAACAAAGTTTGAAATATCTTTCAGAAGGAAAGTTTGAAATATTTGTCAGACGCACATAACATTTGAAATATCTTTCAGACACATAACATTTAAAAATATCTTTCAGAAGCAAAAATAAAGTTTAAAACATCTTTCAGAAGCACATAACTTAAAACATTTATCAGAAGCAAATAAGTTTAAAACATTTATCAGATGCAAATAAAGTTTACAACCAATCTCTCTAAAAAAAAAAAAAAAAAAAAAAAAAAAAAAAAAAAAAAAAAAAAATTTTTTTTTTTTTTTTTTTTTTTTTTTTTTTTAGAAAGATTGGAGAGTGTTTAAAAAGGTTGAGCCTTTCACTCGAGCTTTCATTTGGTTTAATCTGTTGTCAACATTTCTTATTCTCTTCATGATGACCTCGTTCGATTCTCTCCTGGTGAATTGGAAAAAAAATTTCTCCCAGGTTTGCGAGACAACGTCTCACGCTGGTCGTCTTATAGACGACGCTTGCAACGTTTAGCGGGTATTGTGAAATTTCAACAACTCGCGACCCACTTTCCCATTCCCGTCCAGGTGGTCTTGAGCGAGCATGGATTCCATCTTTCCGATTGTGTCTATAGTGCAGATGCCTGCACGGAAGGACCCGACACTTGCCATTGTTTTAATGTCTTTGACGCCCCGAACACTATTTTATCGTGAAACGCTTTCAATCATGTCGTCGTACGGGATGGGTCTTTACACTCGCTCGAATGTTTAACACGAGCTCACTGTCAATGTTGGAGACAGGGCCCCGTGGATCCTACTCTTTCTGCCACCTTGAAAGGGGCGGGACCGGAGATGATGCCATCCATTTTGAAAGAACCCTCACAGGATCTTCCTCCTGTCTAGCCAATCCAAAAGCACTTTCTGCGCGTCGCTCTTCTCTCAAAAGCACGATTCGGACGCCTTTTTGCCTCATACGAGACAATGGAGTCTGACAAAGCCTTTCAAATCTACCTGGCCGAATACCACGAGGCCCATTTGGCCGAGTACATTACTTTTATGATGCAGTTTCGAGCCCAGTTACAGACTCTCACTCCGTCCGACGTCATTGCTCTTTCCCCGTGGACCTGGGAGACCTTTTACGAAAAGTGTTGCCCCATCCCGAGCCCATCGACGACCTGCCCACCTTTGAATGTCTCACCTCTTCTGAACCTTCCGAACTTTACAGTGATTACCTCGAACAGCAGGCGGCCCAAGGCAAGGGGGCCTTTCTGCAAGCTCTGTGGACGGTCTTGGCCCTTCCCAAATTGTATCGATTGGCGTACAAGGCCTGGAGGCGACATGGACCTCAACCGTTGGCCCCTTGGATTCTCTTGGCTCAAGCCGTCTTGGATGGCTGTTTTGCACTCAAATGGCCCGAAAGCGTCTTCCAAATACCCGAGACGTGTTCCATCTGTCTGAGTCCGATGCATTGGCCAGAAAAGACACATTGTGGCCATGTATTTCACATGCGGTGTTTACTGCAACACCTGGAGGTGAGGAATACCTGTCCTCTCTGCAGGGCGCCCAACCCCATACGAGCAGCCTCGTAGAGGACAGGGATTCCCCAGAAAAATGGGAGATGGATGACTGGAAAGGAGCATAGCTCGGGACCAGTCATTCATCTCCCATTTTTTTGGGCTACTCTCAGAGTCAAGGTTGGAAACGACAAGAAAAAAACTCTGACACAATTGTTGAACATTGTGCAAGACCAATAAAATGTGAAAGATGAAAAGCAAATCAGGGTGACATTCCATATAGTATACAAATTGAGGGTTTGGAACAGCCATGGGAGAATGTTTGCTGGAGCTCGGGACCAGGAATCATTCTTCCATTGGGGGGTTTGGAAACGACAAGAAAAAAAAACTCTGACACATTGATTCAGACTGTGGCTGGAACATTGTGTGTAAGATTCACAATGGAAGGTTGACACATTTTTTGAGACTGTCCCTGGAACATTGTGTAAGATTCACAATGGAAGGCTAATAAAATAAAATATCGCAAAAGCCAAAAAAAGAATGTGAGGCAAGTTTAAAATATCTTTCAGGAGCTTGACAACCAAACTCTTGGCAGAGCTCAAAAAGTTTAAAACATTCTACCTCTCTAAAAAAAAAAAAAAAAAAAAAAAAAAAAAAAAAAAAAAAAAAAAAAAAAAAAAAAATTTTTTTTTTTTTTTTTTTTTTTTTTTTTTTTTTTTTTTTTTTTTTAGAGAAGCTTACATGATTTAGTTTCAAAGGTTTGCTAGTAAACTTGAAAGTTGAAAGATGGTTGAACGAGGTCGAACCAACCTTTTTACACTATTGTTTTTCCAACGCCATGTATTGAAAGAGATTCTATCCACTCTTTTTCCTTGCAACAAATTTTTCAATATTTTATTTTCAACTGACATGTTTTTGTACTTTAGCGTTCAACTCATATTCTTTTGTTTTCAACTCATATTCTTTTGTTTTCCATTCATATTCTTTTATTTCCATTCATATTCTTTTATTTTCAACTCGTCAATTCCTTTTTCAACACGTCTTTTCCCTTTTTCAACACGTCTTTTTCCCTTTGAATCAAATCTCTTTCCTCGGCTCCCTCCTCGACCTACCACAATTTTATTATCGTATAGATTCAAATGCAGAGTTTCCTCGTAGCGCGGATACAAGGGAATCACACAATTTAAACATTTCCAGCCCGGATCGGACATTATACCATGGGTCCCGTACACGCTTGGCAGCCCAACATTTTTATTTCCCACAGTCATTTTTCTATTCCCCCTGGAAAGAGGGTACTGAGAAACGCAATACTATACGGGTGCAAGGGTCGATTGATGTGAAAATGAGACGCTTAAATTGTCAGGACCCTGGTCACACGAGGGTCCACTCACGTAGACGAGGGCCCCACGCCAAGAGGGCAACGTCGTGAGAGGGCTTGCCTCCCATGTTCCAACAAACACCCCTATTGGCAATGATTCTCTGTCTTTTCTCGACATACCAACATTGTAATGCCTACACTTTATAGGCTTTCCCCAGCTTGACTAGTCTCATTGTCCCTCCCTCCATGACATGGGTCGTTGCTCAGCGGGACAAGTCTCCATTTCATTTGTCCCCTCATCCAGGATGAAACAATTTTTTAGTTCTCCGCGCCCCATATTTTTTTCAGAGGAAAAAATTTTCAATCAACACACCCCAAGGGAACACGATTCTAACCCCCTTTCCAAAAAGGTCGTTTTCCATTTTCAATCATTTTTGGAAAGGGTCACGGTGCTCGACTATTTTTCGACCGACTGTAGTTCAAACTCACCCGTTAAGTTCAAAATGTAAAAAAATAGTAGGTAAATTTATGCCAAAGTTTGAGGGCCCATATAAAGTTCAGAGTGTAAAAAATAATAATAATTTAGTAATATTAAAATTTGGTAAAAGAATAACGGTTAATGGGGACCAGGTGAGAATTTACCATCAAAGAGAAGACAGTGCTGCCGAGTCGGAAAGTAACACTAGTAGTGATCATGGTGCAGTGACATCAGTCAGGTCAGATGATGCGCAGTCGTCATTGGTGCAATCGGAGAATTATGGGGGTTGTCGTAAATGATCGAAATCAGGAAATGTAAATGGTAGTAGAGATATAGTTGCAAATAGACGCGATGGAGTGGAGGTGAGAGAAAAACGTGGACGGACGGAATCTGCTGTTTCATCGGGGGGTGGCATGTATAATTTTAGGAAAAAAAGACCTTTTTGGACTGAGAGACAGAAAAGAGGAAGGCCAGAATCTTGGAATGAAAACGTACAAAAGAAGAGACCAGAGGCCCACGTAGATCGCGAAAAAAGAAAGATTTCCTCGTCAATGCCGTCTCGTCCCTCCAGAAAGCGGTATAGAAAGGTGGAAGAAAATAGTTCTGAAAGAGCAGTTCCAGGACCATCCCACAGATTCAAGTACAACAGACCTCATCAGGAAAGGAGCTGTCCATACAATCTTTGGAGCCGAAGTCGAGTGGACAACAGCCAAGTTCCAGTTCTCACAAAAGAAAACAACGCCTCAGCAGGAGCATATCAACTTCAACGGACTCGATGGAAGAGGAGACCCAGAAGGTTGGAGCGCAGAGTGGACAACCCTAGGACAAGGTCATCCAGCACAGAGGCCATGGTTGGAGACAAAGCCTATGCAGATTGGATCTAAAGACTAGCCAGGTTGTATAATTCTAATTTGTTTATTTTTCCTCTGACAGACAGTTCGGAGTATTTCCCATGTGGGCTAGTCTAATTTTTTTTGTAAAACTAACGTACAAAAGTGTCACTGAGTTGTGTGCATTTTCATATCGGTTGAAAAGACTTTTGTATTTAATTTTTTTCCAAATTGTGGAAAAGCATTTGTTGAATTGCAATTGTTTTGCTACACATTAAAGACGAGGCTTTATATGTGAGATTACTTGTATTGTTTGTTGTAATATATTCTATGTAAAAAATGTATATATTTTTGTGTGTAATTATTAAGATGTATAAGTAGTGTCTGGTTTCTGGACGCGGCGTAATTAGGAATACTAACAAAAAACATTAACAGCGCAGCGCGATTGATTGGGAATTTTTTGAAAATGGAACCAGATAAAAGGTTAAATTGTTATGAAACTATATATATATAATATAATGTATGCCATATTTTATGTCAATAAGGAAGTTGTATAAAAGTTCTGTGCATTTAATGTCATGTTTTAGAAAAAATTGACAAGGTTTCCTTTCAGGGCAGCAGTCCCTGAACATAGTGATGCGATGAAAACTTTGATGTCGTGAGAAGATATGAATGTAAAATTTTATTTATATTAGCACTTAAGTAAAGTGCATGATCAGGGTTTTTTCCTTGAAAGGTTTTCCCCTGATCTTCGCCCGAATGGGATGCACTGTAGGGAATATAAATATGTAAAAGAGCAATAAATTGGAGTGGAGTACCCCTTTTGAGTAGTCATTTCTGTGTGTTAGTTTAATTAAAGTTTCTAACTTAGAGAGTTAAAACTTTCTACAAGTTCAGAATTTTCAGGCATTATAAAGTTCGTGAGTTAACTTTTTACAAGTTCAGTATTTTTAGGCATTCTAGAGTAGTTAAAATTTTGTGCAAGTTCAGTGTTTTTCAGATGTTAGGTAAATTAATCGAGTTCTTGCAGGTCGTTTAGACCTTCAATAAGTCACGCTTTTTTTTCTCTGAGGGGGGTTGTGACGGGTGCTTTCGCGTTTCACTAACCTTCTCTCATAAACTTTTAAATTGTATTTATTTTAACCAATCCCCGCTGAGAGCTGAAAGTGTGACTTATGCAAATAAGATAGTTTCGGGTTTAGCGAGTTCGAAAGAGATATAAAAGGGAGAAATGAAATGAAGAGATGAGGATGACTACGTGTTTTGATAGAGGAGTAAACTACGTGATTGATTAAGAAGGTGATTCTAGGAGATTAGTTTAACTAAGTGAAGTTTGTTAGCGGAAGGAAGATTATTGAAAAAGATTCATTAATTCGGTTCGGATGTAACTGAAGATATCCGGGATTGAAGCCACTTCAAATATTCTACAAGTATTCAAGATTCCTCTTTAAAGAGATATCAGGTCTGTGATTTTTATAGATTAGATTTAAATGCGTAGTTTGATTGTATGCGTTATTCCCCCGTGGTATCAGTTAGTGTTCCGTCGTTCATAATTGAATTATGATCTCACTCCACCGTAATTTGTTGTTCTTAAAGTTTGATTAATATTTGTGTATTTCTATCATAAGGAAATAAAAAAAAAATATTTGATTTATTATTTGCGTAGTCATTTATTATGAATCCGACATATCCAAATGTAGATAATGTGCAAAGGGGAATTAATAACCCTAGGGGTAGTGAGAGACTACGACAACTCCTCTATCAAAACACGTAGTCATCCTCATCTCTTCATTTCATTTCTCCCTTTTATATCTCTTTCGAACTCGTTAAACCCGAAACTATCTTATTTGCATAAGTCACACTTTTAGCTCTCAGTGGGGATTGGTTAAAATAAATACAATTTAAAAGATTTTGAGAGAAGGTTAGTGAAACGCGTAAGCACCCGTCACAACCCCCCTCCGAGAAAAAAAGCGTGACTTATTGAAGGACTAAACGGCCTGCAAGAACTCGCTTAATTTACCTAACTTCTGAAAAACACTGAACCTGCACAAAATTTTAACTACTCTAGAATGCCTAAAAATACTGAACTTGTAAAAAGTTAACTCACGAACTTTATAATGCCTGAAAATTCTGAACTTGTAGAAAGTTAACTCACGAACTTTATAATGCCTGAAAATACTGAACTTGTAGAAAGTTTTAACTCTCTAAGTTAGAAACTTTAATTAAACTAACACACAGAAATGACTACTCAAAAGGGGTACTCCACTCCAATTTATTGCTCTTGTACACATTTATAATTCCTACAGTGCATCCCATTCGGGCGAAGATCAGGGGAAAACCTTTCAAGGAAAAAACCCTGATCATGCACTTTACTTAAGTGCTAATATAAATAAAATTTTACATTCATATCTTCTCACGACATCAAAGTTTTCATCGCATCACTATGTTCAGGGACTGCTGCCCTGAAAGGAAACCTTGTCAATTTTTCTAAAACATGACATTAAATGCACAGAACTTTTATACAACTTCCTTATTGACATAAAATATGGCATACATTATATTATATATATATAGTTTCATAACAATTTAACTTTTATCTGGTTTCATTTTCAAAAATTCCCAATCAATCGCGCTGCGCTGTTAATGTTTTTTGTTAGTATTCCTAATTACGCCGCGCCCAGAAACCAGACACTACATATACATCTTAATAATTACACACAAAAATATATACATTTTTTACATAGAATATATTACAACAAACAATACAAGTAATCTCACATATAAAGCCTCGTCTTTAATGTGTAGCAAAACAATTGCAATTCAACAAATGTTTTTCCACAATTTGGAAAAAAATTAAATACAAAAGTCTTTTCAACCGATATGAAAATGCACACAACTCAGTGACACTTTTGTACGGTAATTTTACAAAAAAAAAAAAAAAATAGACTATTCCACATGGAAAATACTCCGAACTGTCTGTCAGAGGGAAAATAAACAAATTAGAATTATACAACCTATCTAGTCTTTAGATCCAATCTGCATAGGCTTTGTCTCCAACCATGGCCTCTGTGCTGGATGACCTTGTCCTAGGGTTGTCCACTCTGCGGCAGATTCCGTCTGTCCACGTTTTTTTCTCACCTCCACTCCATCGCGTCTATTCGCAACTATATCTCTACTACCATTTACATTTCCTGATTTCGATCCTTTACGACAACCCCCATCATTCTCCGATTGCACCAATGTCGACTGCGCATCATCCGACCTGACTGATGTCACTGCACCATGATCACTACTAGTGTCACTTTCCGACTCGGCAACACTGTCTTCTCTTTGATGGTAAATTCTCACCTGGTCCACATTAACCGTTATTCTTTTACCAAATTTTAATATTACTAAATTATTATTATTTTTTACACTCAGAACTTTATATGGGCCCTCAAACTTTGGCATAAATTTACCTACTATTTTTTTACATTTTGAACTTAACGGGTGAGTTTGAACTAATACTAGATCATCAACTTTCACATTATTTTCACGCCTCTTTTTATTATAATATTTCGCCCACTTCTCTTGCTGGCGCTTTGTATGAACTCTAGCCTCCTCAAACAACCTTTCTATGTTCCCACAAACTAAATCTGATCCATCAGTTACCATAACTAAATTCTGAAAAGGGGTGATTAAATTTCGACCTAAAAATAATTCCGCCGGTGATTTACCCGTTGTCTCATGTACTGCTGTCCTAATCGCATAACCGAACTCTTGCAGAAATTGATCCCAGTTAGTGTGACTATCCGCGACAAAACTCGAAATCATTTTTAAAAGAGTGCGATTAACTCTTTCTGTTTGATTAGCTTGTGGACGATATACCACAGTTTTAACGTGTTTTATGTGCAATCTGCGACATACTTGCTCAAAAACTTCGGATATCATTTGGGGGCCGTTATCGGTTATTAACTTTACAGGAGCTCCATAACGCGCAATATAATTCTCAAAAAATGCATTGGCGATTGCTTTAGCCGAAGCTTTCTTTAAGGGAACTATTTCAACCCATTTAGAAAAATTATCTGTAATTACTAAAATAAATCTATAGCGTTCTGGACTAGTTGCAGGGTATGGGCCTAACAAATCTAAAGACACGATTTCATTCGGAAAATTCGTTAATATCGGAATTAATTGACCAGCTGGTAATCCGTTTTTATAATTAACTTTTTGGCATTGGTCGCAGGTTGCTACATATTTATAAATGTATTTCCTCATGTACGGGAAATAACACGCGTCCTTTAATTTTAAGTAGGTTTTCTTTTTGCCTAAATGACCTGCCATCGGCGAGTCATGAAATTCTCGCATAACATCTTTACGTAATGTTTTAGGTATAAATACCCTTAATTCACCTAGTGTGGTTGTATATTTTGCATAATATAGCAAACCGTCAATGATTTTAAAGTCATTGGACCAATTTCTACAGATCGATTCATTAACAGAACTATCGTCCGGATTTTCCAGATACTTCATTATGTGACCTAGCTCCGGGTCATTTCTCTGTTCCTCTCTCAACTGTTCTCTAGACGATAATTCTAACGATCTAATCACCGCACAAGACACCTTTGGTTCTTCATTACTTTCTAACGGGTTTCTAGACAACATATCAGCCACTAAATTTTGCGTACCTGGGCGATGTTCCCATATTCTACATTAAAATTTGCCAACTTAAGCGTCCACCTTATCATTCTAGACGACAAATTCTTTCCGTTCGTTAATTTGGTAAGTGCAGCATGGTCTGTTATCACTTTAACCGGAAAGGATCCGAAATACGTGCGATATTTATTTAATGCCCATATGACAGCTAAACATTCACGTTCCGTCACACTATAATTCCTTTCTGCTCGGTTTAAAGTTCTCGATGCAAACGCTATAGGCATATTATTCTGTGTCAATACTGCTCCTACCCCCACGGAGCTCGCATCCGTATACAGTTCAAAAGGCTGGGAAAAATCTGGTAATTGTAACACTGGAGCTTCTGTCAGTGCTTTCTTAATACGATCAAAGGCTTCCTGCGCTGATTCCGACCAACGGAACTTAGAGTTTTTTCGTTTTAAATTATATAAGGGTTCACACATGTCTGCGTAGTTTTTAATAAACTTTTGATACCAACCCGTCATTCCTAAAAATTTTGCTATTTGTTTTGAAGTTTTCGGAGGCTTCATTTCAATAATTGCTTTTACCTTTTCCTCATCTGTTTTAACTCCTTCTTTATTAATAACTAAACCCAAATAACGTAATTGTTCCCTCGCGAAATGACATTTCTCGCGATTCAACGTCAAACCAGCCTCCTTCAATAATCTGAATACTTCCCGTAAGTGTTCTACATGGCTTTCAAAAGATGTAGACGAAATAATAACGTCATCCATATAACAGTGGGCAAAACGCCCGAGGACTGGCCTGAGGATCATCTCTATGGCCCTTTGAAAATTTGGAGCTGCCCCCGAAAGGCCAAATGGCATGCGAGTAAATGCAAAAGTACCATTTTTTGTAACAAACGCCGTCTTATGCACGTCTTTGGGGTCTACTGCCATCTGAAAGTACCCGCTGCGTAAATCAAGTGATGTCATAATTTCGGTGTGCGGAATATTAGGGATCAAATCATCAATTATTGGTAGCGGATATCGCGGATATCTCGTGATCGCATTTAACTTCCTACAATCTATTGCAAACCTATAAGCTTCTGGGTCATCTAACGGCAACCCGTTTTTCTTACGACATAAAACAACTGGAGACGCGTAGGGCGATGTTGTTGGAACTATTGTCCCATCACCCAACATTTTCTGAACATGGTAGTCGATTATACCCTGTTTGACCCTGTCATAGCGATAAGGTCTCGAAAAAACAGGAGGACTATCACCCGTGTCAATTTCATGACAAAATACATGTGTCAGACCAGGCTTAAGCGAAAACAACCCATGAAATTCTTTAAACAAAATCTGCAATTCCTGCTTTTGTTTTGAATTTAACTTAGTGTTAGATAAATCTATTTGAACCGGTTCGTCCGAAATTGCCACTTTTTCCGTATGCGAATCCGGAATGATTAATGATTTAGACAGGAAATCCAAACTAATCTTTGCATGTGACATGAAATCAATACCTAGGATGCATGGATATTGCATCTCAGCAATCACATGAAATTTCCATAACTTCGAAAATTCTCTTATTTTAATTCTCAACTCAACAGTGCCTAAATTTCTGCATTGTGACCCTTGAGCTGTAACTACTTCAGCTAACGATTTTTTAATAGGACAGAAAGAAAAATATGACCGGTACGTTTTTTCTGAAATAAACGACTTTTCCGCACCTGTATCCCAGAGCGCTTTTAGAAATGTATCATGCAAAAGAATCGGCACATACGGAAGTTCAACTGGTGATAATCGCAATGAATTAATTTTAATTCTATTAGGAGGATTTGACTCAATACGATCTCTTTGAGAGTTTAAATTGGCATTTCTTTGCCTTTCGCTGTTGCAATCAACACGCCTCCAATTCTGCTTTGCTGAATCATCATTAGGACACTTCCTAACCACCATCCTACGGTTCTGATACCGGTCTGTTCTCTGATTGGGCTGATTGTATCGATTTCCACCCTCGAATCCTTGATTTTGATAATTACGACGAGAAAAATTATTCGCACCCCTGCCTAGTCCTCTTTGATCATTTTGACTATTTCCGACCCCAGTATCTCTCCAATTTCTATTATTCCTTCTTTCCTCAGGATTCCTACTCACATCCCAACTTCGTCTAGCAAAATTATTACTCGAACCCTGGTTTTCCCTGCAGCTATGACGTTCCTCATACCGGTCTACCAACTCTATCAATTGAGTTTTCGTTGTGGGGTTTCGAACTTCTAAATAATCCATTATTTGGGGTTCTAGTCGCATTACTATGTGATCAATCAATTTTAACTCATCATAATTCAAATTCAGGGTTTTATGAATTTTTAACAGCTGAAAAATAAAGTCTGACGGGGCTTGACCTCTCCGTTGTTTTGATGAAAAAAACTGAGCTTCTAGCTCTGATTTATTCCGTATTACCGGAAAACTATCTGATAATTTCTTTTTAAGTGTTGCAAATGCAGTCGCTTCTTCATTTACACACTCGAAGCCTATCACCTCAAACCAGTCTAACGCTCTCCCAATTAAATGACCTTTTAAATATGCACATGATAGATTCGCCGGTATTTCATAGTAGGCTATATTGTCGTCAATATTATTGATAAACTCAGACACATTTTCTTTACCTGAAAAAAATAACTCCGGCAAAACTCTAAATCCTGCACCTGCTCTTAATTCCGGTATTTCGTTTGGGCGCCAGTGTCGTAGTCTCTCACTACCCCTAGGGTTATTAATTCCTCTTTGCACATTATCTAAATTTGTATATGTTGGATTCATAATTAACAACTACTTAAATAATAAATCACTCTTATTTATTATTCCTTATGATAGAAATACACAAATATTAATCAAACTTTAAGAACAACAAATTATAGTGGAGTGAGATCAGAATTCAATTATGAACCTCGGAACACTAACTGATACCACGGGGAATAACGCATACAATCAAACTACGCATTTAAATCTAATCTATAAAAATCACAGACCTGATATCTCTTTAAGACAGGATTCTTGACTACTTGAAGGATCTATAGAGCGGTTTCAATCCTTGATATCTTCAGTTACGTCCGAACCGAATTAATGAATCTTTTTCAATAATCTTCCTTCAGCTAACAAACTTCACTTAGTTAAACTAATCTCCTAGAATCACCTTCTTAATCAATCACGCAGTTAACTCCTCTATCAAAACACGTAGTCATCCTCATCTCTTCATTTCATTTCTCCCTTTTATATCTCTTTCGAACTCGCTAAACCCGAAACTATCTTATTTGCATAAGTCACACTTTTAGCTCTCTGTGGGGATTGGTTAAAATAAATACAATTTAAAAGTTTATGAGAGAAGGTTAGTGAAACGCGTAAGCACCCGTCACAATTAGAAGGGCTTTGCCAAGTATTTTACGTAAAGGATCCTTTATAGTCTTAACAAGACGTTCCTAAAATCCACCCCACCAAGGGGCACGTTCAACTATGAACTTCCAGTGGATACCTTTATCTCCGACAAAATGTTGAAATTCACTGTCCTTTAAGAAGTTGGCAAAATATGCTAGCTCCTTTTCAGCAGCTTTAAATGTACGAGCATTATCTGAGTATATTACTTTGCAATTTCCTCTACGAGCGAGGAATCTCCGTAAAGCAAGTAAAAAACACTTTGTGGACATGTCTGATATAAGATCTAAGTGTACGGCACGAGTGACCGCACATGTAAACAAAGAAACATAAGACTTATGAGTCTCTTGATTGTCCTTAACAAGTATTGCACCTGTAAAATCAATTCCTACGATTTGAAATGGAGGGGATTGGGTGATTCAATCTCGAGGCAACTGACCACTCAACTGGTCAGCTGGTTTAGCGTTGTATTTTTTGCAAATGAGACAAATTCGAATAATTGTTTTCACTAACTGACGACCTTTAGGTATCCAATAATTTTTTCGAAGTTGAGTTAAAGTTGCAGATACGCCACAATGACCAATTCGTTCATGTTCCCTAATAACAAGTAATTCTGTAAATTTACAGTGTCGGGGAAGGATAACAGGATGCTTTTCGCCAAAGCATATGTCTGCTTCAAGCAACCGTCCAGTAATTCTTAGTAAATTGTCTTTACCCAAATAAGGCACTAAACTCTTTATTTCAGAGCTACATCGAAGTTGTTCGTTGCGTTTTAAGGTTAATATCTCAGCTGAATAAATTTCGTATTGAACATATTTAAGCCAAAAATATTCAGCATTTTGTATTTCATCTGCAGTAATATAGTTCATTGATTTATTAACGATTCTAGCATTGTTCACAAATCGGAAGACCCAAGCAGTCACTTTCAAAAGTTTTTTAAGGCTACTGAATCAATTTATGTCAACAAGAGATTCCCTCTGTTGGGTAACTGCCACATGCACACTAGAACGATATTCTAATTCTTCCGAGCAGAGTTCCGAATCTAAATTATCTCGGTGACGATTTGGCCAATGATCGGGTGTTAGTTTAAGCCAAGGTGGGCCGTGCCACCACAGCTCATTCTGTGCTAATTTGACGGCAGATGTACCACGCGAAATTTGAGATCTGAAGGATTGCCCTTTCCTGGACAGTGTCCCCACTGGCTCGGATCAGAGAGCAACTGTATCTCTTGAACACGATTTTTAATGTACGGTTTGAATGCTGAAGAATCGCCACGTATCCAGTAGTACGAAATGAGAGAATCAGTCCAATAATATATATTGGCATTAAACTTTAGACATGATGACACCTGTTTGGCCAACCTAGCTGACAATAGGGCTGCTGTCAGTTCAAGACGAGGAAGCGTCAATGATTTTGAAGGTGCCACACGACTTTTTGAGCAAATGAAACTCGTTTCGATTTTGTTATTGCAAGTAACAAATCGCAAGTATAATATTGTTTCATAGGCTGACTTGCTCGCGTCTGAGAAACAATGTATATCAACACTTGATAATTCTTGATCTACGTCCCCTAAATAGAACCGTGGTATTTTTATCTCAGTCAAGCCCTCAGCTTCGCTACTCTACTGCTGCCACTTGTGTCGTAGCTTTGGGGGGAGTTCAGAGTCTCAGTCTACTCCCAGAGTCCAAAGATCTTGAAGAAGACACTTCAATTTGATAACGAATGGGCCAAGAATTCCAATGGGGTCGAAGATGCGACCAACCACACTCAGAATAAATCTCTTAGACTCTGTTTTACGTGACATAAATTTCAATAAATCATTTGGATTGAAATAAATTAAATCCTTTTCTGAATCCCAAGCGAGTCCTAAAACCTTAATCGGTGGTTTAAGATCAGTGGCACTAGTTTCAGAGAATTCTGTTTCGACACCTTCTTGCTGCCATAACAAATCAAGTTGTTTTGAATTAGTTCTCCATTTGCGCAACAACATGCTCGCGTCACTGAATATTTGCAAACACTCCAAGGTAGTACGTAGAGCGTCCGGAACATCATTTCTACCACAAATGAAGTCATCAACATAAATGGAGCTATTTAGCAAGTCAAATGTATGAGGATATTGTTCTTTGTACTTCTTAAAATGATGTTTTAAAGTTGCTGCGAGAAGGTATGGTCTAGGTCTAAGTCCAAAAAGGACTCTCGTGAAATTTAGAACGTATGGATTGTTATTCAAATTATCAGTCCAGAAGAAACGTGTAAATTCTCGATCACGAAGGTCCAATTCAATTTGAAGAAAAGCCAATTTTACATCAGCTGTAAAGGCTACAGGGTTTTTTTGGAACCGTAAGAGAAGTTCTAACATATTTGGGTGCAAATTTGGTCCCGTATATAAACTTTGGTTCAACGATGAATGTCCGTTTTCGTGAGCCAAACCATCAAACACAATGCGAAGACGGCTTGTGGTTTTGTCGCTACGTATCACCGCATGATGGGGTAGGTAAAATCCCTGACTATCCGGTAAAGAATCACAAGAAGTACGCTCGACAATACCTTCCCTAACATAGTTATCGATTACATCTTTATACTCACAGAACAACTCGTGATCACATTTAAACCTACGGATCAACCCCTCAAAACGTTTACATGCAACAGTTTTATTATTCTGTAAAACCTCTCTCATTCCTGGTTTCCATGGCAAACTAACACGATATCGACCATCTACAAAACAAACTGATTTATCAAATTCACTAAGTATCTCTTCATCTCCATTACCTAAAGACACCGAATCATTGTCACGTATTCCTAAACTTTCTATCTCCCAGAATCTCCTTAGCTCAGCTGAAATAGATTCCTCTTCACTGTGAATCAAATGTACCGAAGTACAATCACTCTGCTCATCACACTTTTCCTGAAGAGACCATCCTAAACTAGTTTCTACTACAACCAATGACGAATCAAGTCTTTTTATCTGATGTGTTAAAGACCAATAAAAATCGGAACCTATTAACAATGAAATTTCACAGTTCTCAGAAGATTCACTACAATTGAATGTTAGTCTGAATCCCTTTGTCTCCGTTTCTGTCCATACATCTGGGCTAAGGCAGGCTAAGTGTTGCCTTTGAAATTTCCTCAATTTCCAATGCCTCAATTACAGTTACTTCTCCGTTTAATATATTCCTTAATCTAACCTCGACCTTGCTACAAGTTTGTTTTTTAGGGGTTTTACATCCGAACGAAAAAATATTTAGCCTTTCCAAACCTACCTTTTTCAACCCCAACCTCCGAGAAACATTTTTCTTAGTAAAAGATTTCTCACTTCCATTATCAAAAAGACAAAATATTTTATCCGAGGAAATATGACCGATTACTTCTGCCTTTACACACTGCAATAAAACTCCACCTCAATTATGAAGAACATAATTTGAAGACGTTGGTTTCACGTCAACTTTCCCTTTCTCTAAATCTATATGCGAATTTTATTTTAAAGAATTTTCCAGCTTAAAACAAATAGCACGAGCGTGACGACCTTTACAATACGAGCAAACCTCTTTTTTGCACTTTTTAACATGGCAACAAGTATAACAACACAAAAAACACCTCCCTTCCTTTATTAATTTGGCTCTCTTTTCCTGAACGCATAGATTCTCACACATATCAGATGCATGAGTATCTTCGGAACAAAATAAACAATTCGAAACTGCAGCCGAAAGCAATTCGTTCGCAGATGCTCTCACCCCTGATTTATGAGAAGGGTAGAATCGCGAATGACCTTGACCCTTTCGATTTGGCTGCGGATAGATCGGTGGTGCTCTTTCCGAATATTTATTGGGATACGAGTGGGAGCCATGAGGTTTTAACAAAATTTCCGTCCGTTCGCGACTTTCAACTTCGCCGCGCAAATATGTAGTTAGATCAGTGACTTGGGATTGTTTTTCATTATGTTTTTTATTATATTCTAATGCCAAATCAGGGGGAATAGCTTTCATTATTATGGGAAACAGAAGACAACTGTAAGAATCGGGGAAGATTTCAAGGGATTCGAGTCCCCTAATGTTTATTTCTAATTGATCATATAGCTTTCTTAACGCGATTACATCAAACGATTTACGGACAGGGGACAAATTTAACAAACGATTCATATGATAATCTACAATTAGTTCTTTACGCCCAAATCTATCTTCTAAAATTTTAACTGCTTTGGCATAATTTTCCGGTGTTAGTGTTAAACCTCGAATAGCCAATTCTGCATCAGATGTGACAACCGATTTCAAATAGGAAAATTTGTCCACATCATTTAAATTCGAATTATCATCCACTGCGGATTTAAATCTAGCCCAAAAACTGGGAAAACTACTGATATCCTTGCCCGAAAAAGATTCTAATGTGAGCTTAGGTAAACGCGGTTGATTTGTTAAAACGGAACTAACTGTATTATTTAAAGGAGTTACGTTTTGCGGTTGATTTTCGACCGAATTTTGAAATGTAATGCTCGAAACTGTTCCTATGTAACGTTCAGCACGGATTTTCCATATTATAAATTTATCTCGATAATCTTCGCGAGTTAATATTTCGTCTTCTAGACTTTCAATATTTATTAAACTCTCAACTTCCTTATCGAGTGTACTCAGCTCCTCATATTTAGAAATTAATTGCACGTAAATCTCAAGCACTGTTGTTTTATCGACTGAATTGTTTATTTCGTTTTCTAATTTATTAATTTGTTTCGTCACAAGGGACCTCGAAACAGGTCGAGCCCTTTTTGCTCTTTCTAATAAAGCCTGATTTGCTGCATCCATTTTAAACAAAACACTATAATTTCAAAACAAATATACAAATAATAACACCAATTCTAAATCCAACTTAGTATAAATTTCAACACATTCAAACAAAATCCAGTTTAACAATCTGTATACAAGTAAACAAAACTATACCAGAGCAACCTTCCAAATACCGACAGTTACGAATAAACTAAATTTCAAATATGATAAATAAGCTAACTAAACGAATATCAAATTCAAAGTGAGACTAAACAAAAGTACTCACCCCAACATGCAGCGAAACGCCTTCCCGGCCGATGCACCAATGTAAAGAATTAAGAACCTAAGCGAAATGTTCTTAGCGAAAGAAACGAATGAGTGTGCAGTATCCATAGAAATTGATCAGTCCATATTACTCAACGAAGACACAATTTTGAATATAGTAATATTTAATATGACTGAACTTGCCGGCATGCGGCCTACATTCTACAAAACAAATTACACACTAACAATATTTACATTTTAGATACTGAGGTGCACACAGCAGCGCCCTCGAGTGGCCAATATTTCGGCACAACTCCCGTTTCATTTCGAGATGCTACTACTGTCAACAGTTAGGGCATAAACAAAGTGAATGCAGGAAGCGGATGAAAGATGAACGCAGCACAGAGAACACACACTGACCCTCAAATAATTTATTTAGCCGAAACGGTTTTTCTCGGAGGGGAGGATACAATGGACGAAATTCAGACCAGTCTGACGCCAAGCGGGGAATCACGTGACAACATTCCAACATTTGCACGTGTTTTTTTATTCCTGTGTTAAACCTGTACAGTAAGTTGTTGACATTCTTGTGCTGTAATTTTATCTAATTAAAATATATGATATGATTATATTTTATGCATTATTCTAGTTTTTATATTTGTTAGGAAAAATTCTTAACAACTTTTTTGTAAAATTTCTGTTTCTTTCTTATTTATTTATCTAATTAGGTATTCGTCTGCTTCGACTAGTGTTAGCTGGTGTATTTGTTTATAGTTCTTGATTCACTTAGATATACATAGCTCTGTTATTTTAGTTCTCAATTAATTTTGTAGTTCTTTTTTTTTTATATTCCATGACAAATTTGTGAGCAACATGTTGCTTACCGAGCCTGATTGCTCAGTGAATTATTAATTTTTTTATCAAAAGCGTTGTAAAAGCAGAAATGAAGAGAGTAAAGTACAAGTAATCTGTTCAGATCAAAACAACTTCTGAGGTAAGTTATAAATTATTTTGTGTTCTAATTTAGATACTTTCTGAAACTATTATGAATGCATTGCTATTTACTCATTTATGCTTTAGTTTAACTCATTGTTTTAAAATACAAAATAGGTTTTTAATAACATTAATATTGTTATTTATCTCATTGATTCTAAAAGATTAAAAGTAATGGCAACTATTCAAATTTAGTAGCTTTTTAAACTTCTGTCAAAGAAATGTGAATGGGCAAATTTAAATTTCTTGAATAGCTATATTATCAATGATAAGTTTATAATTTGATTCTTATTTTTTAGAGTAGCGTCGAATATCAATTGCATTGTTTTCTATTTTAATGAATATGCATTATTAAGCTTTAGTCATTACATAGTTATTGCTATTTATGAGTAAATCCTAATTTGATTCCAACACATTAAAATTAAAGGCAAGAAATGCCAAACCATTTTGATAAAGAAATGTAAATTTGGTAAAATCCTAGCACAGCACACTGCTGTTTTTTGGCGCCATTTTTTTTCGCCAAATGGCGCCAAAAACCCCGTGTTTCAAAAATGACGTCACGGACGGAAACGAAGGAAAATGACGTCATCCGTTGAAACTTAGAAAAATGGGGGTTTGACGTTCTGATCTGGTGATCCAAACCCCTCAAAAAACGGGGTTTCCTTAATGGCCTCAGGGTCGCTAAAAACACGTTTTTACAAAAAGATTTAAATACAGAAATACACAAGAACCGCATATGTACCAGATAAAGGGATAAAAATGAAGTAAATATAGCATTTTAAAAATAAAAAAAAATCGCTTACCTCACTCTTTTTCGACATCTGATTCATGTGGAGGGTAAACACGAGCAATGGCCTTAATGTAGTCTTCAAAGTTTGCGTCGATCATTTTGTGTTCGTTAGATCGACGCCACATATACTCTGCTAAGTACGAATCAAACTGACCCTCCACATGGGCAGTATGATTTTTCAGGCCCCTTTTAATAGCCGACCACGTTCCTTCGATTGAATTGGTGTGTGCACTGGTCTCGGGATCCTTAAAAGTCAGACTGTGGTTTACTCTGAGGTGTATATAGCCCTCGTCCGACAAACAGTTGTAAGACCTCCAGCAGTCCGAAATTATAGTGGATCCCGGCAAAATCCATTCACGAATTACTCCAAGCAATTCCTTTTTCGTACGATTGGCCACCACACGGAAAAAAGATTTCCTAGACTCTCTCTGTATTCCACCAAATACCCAACTACCTTTCACACTTTTTCCTCTTCCATACTTCATTTTTCCGAACAAACTTTCATCTATTTCCCCAATTGCACCTTCTCCTCCAAGTTTAGCACTCTCATTCACACATGCTATCATACAAACCTCACGGCAAAACATATACCAATCCACCACCGTGTTTTTATTAATTTTCAAATCATTCACAACAAACTCATTCATACTCTTGCCAAACCAGTATCTGGTTAATCGCAAGATAATACTCATACTCAATTTACTTTCACTGAACCATGTACCCTTTCTAACACTCCGGCAAACGAAGTGGGGATTCTCTTTCGTCTGCACACAACAACGCCATTCATAACCATCAATCGTACCCTTTCGCTCTACCAAACGCATATCTTTTCCACACTTCGGACACTCATACCTGGAGGGAATCAATCCTTCTTTCATCACCCAGTCTAATACAGCCTTAATTCCTTTCTCACCAAGCAAAAAAAAAAAAATCCTGTGGTTGCCTCACTTTCAGCTAATTTCCTTTCAGCAGACATTCTTACAAACCGGTGCGTACACAAGCAAAAGAAAAAACGTGGTAGATGATTCCAAAAAAAACGTGGTCGATGAAACACGTGAAGAACGAAGCGGGAGCAGTGTTGAAAAACGTACTACAGCTGTGAAGGTCAGGGGTGAAAAAGGCCGGGGTCCGAAATTCTAGTTTTTTTGAGGGGTGACCAGTTTTAGGGTTGCCATTTTTCTTCGGCCCCAACAGGTCAAGTTGGCAGGGTTACCACATTGTAACCTTTATCGCCAAATTTTTGGCGCCAAATTTTTTTTTGTCGCCAAGCAGTGTGAGCTGCTAGGATCCACCCGTAAATTTTTTCATTTAAAACTTAAATTCAATATGGAGAAATGTTGTGTTTACATTAAGATTCTCCCAAATTGTTACTAATTTTTCTTATAAGGCATAGTATTTTTAAATCAAGCACTTTATAATGTGTTTTTATATAAAAAAAACTGTTAATTTTCATTTATTTAAAATTTTTATTCATATAATTTATTTAAATTTTGGTTTTTAGATAAAATAATTGAATATATATAAAATAAGCTGAAAATTAACTTTGGCACAAATCTTTCAACATTTATTAATCAGTAGACTAATATGTAAATACCGAAAACTCATATAAATTTACAATCTAATTTTAGAATTTATTTCTTTTTAATATTTAATACTTTTTTTTAAACTTAAGGTTATAAGTGCAACATGCACTTGTCCTGCTGGAGGCACTCCAACATTTTGTAAGATGGTTTCTGCAAAAGTGGAGACAGATCGTGCTACTTGGTATACAGCTGGTTTGCGGGTAGATAGTGAAAGTACCCAGATGGTTCAGGACGATGCAGATTGAAATGGCAAGATTCTTTGGAAATTGTTATTGTTTGGAAGTGCGAGTCGTGATATGAATGAAATGTGTCCGCATCTGCAATGAGCAGACAACATGTTGCAAGGACAGAAATCACCACGGCACGAATTGAAGAAACTACTTAGATTGATCAACGGGTAACTCAGCTTTAAATCTCGTCAGAGCTGGGATTGAGATATGGTAGCACGCAGTATATCATTTTCTGATGTGCTGCGATATTGTACTGAGACTGGCTCAATGGACAAGGACCTGATTTCTACCTAGACAGATTAAACAAGTAGGTTCTGCATTCTCTATGATAAATGCCTAAATAGACTTGGTGATTATGATGAAATGTGATAGGTGAATATGCCTCTTAATTCCCTTTTTGTATTTTCTGTCTATTGTAAATAAATATTTTTTATTCGACTTGTAACCTTTTTTTCTGCTCGCCCCTCGTAGTTATGTATATTTCTTAATGATTTGTGGATTTTATAGATGTATCTGTTTTACAGTGTTAAGCTTTTTAAAATAATTTTGTACATAAAATATTAAGAGTATTTCATATATATTTAATCCTCTGATGAAATTTTTTTTACAACTTCATGAATTGCATATTTTATATTAGTGTGGCTTATACCAGTATAAGATATTTGAAATGATGCTGTAATTTTGTGGTTTGCTTTATCAATACTATAGAAAGTTCTTAATTTTTTCCCCCTTTGTTCTAGTATGCTATTAACTGGTATACTCGTTCTTCACACGGGTGGGAATTTATATATATCAAAAATGTTATGCATGAATTTTCTCATTTTTTTTCAGCATTTAGAGATGACAAGTAACAATTGTCTATAAAATATATTACATTTACGTCAAGTTTGCCTACCTACACTTAAAATTCAAATTAATATTTTATTTCATTGGTGATCAGTTTGATGAAAATGAATTTTATTTTTACAATGTATTACATGTAAATACTTTATACATATAAAGATATCTAAAATGATTCTAATAAAATAAAAAATGGACATGGCAAAGTTTTTATGAATAAGTAAATGTAAGGACTCAAATTGATATTTTAAAGACTTGTCATTCAATTCTTAGCATTTAATAATCTCCCACTTTGTGGAAACCATGAAATAATAATATGAACAGCTATAAATGGAAATTTTTTTAGTTCAATAGAATAAATAAATATGACCCAGTGTTAATTTATCATTTGTAAACAAAATTTAAAAAACCTCTAAAAATAGAATTGTGCATAACTTAGCAAATTATAAAAAAAACCCAGTAGAGAAATTTACATGTTACTTCTATAACACTGCAATATTGATACAGTTTTACGTGAATAGATTTAAATAAATATACCAAATATTAATTCTGATTTAAAAACCTGCGAAAAACATGAATTAGAAAAAAGTTATAAGACATTTGTTAAGTTTACAACAAAAATGTAGATGAAATCAGTTAGCAACAGAATTTGATTTTGAATGTAAGAGATTTAAATAACACACAAGATATATTGCAATACATGCAAAATAAATATAATGAGTTATTTCTACATGTATTAATTGTTTTAATACTTTTTTCTTAAGTTGCAATTACTTAGCAAGTGTTGAGAGCTCTTTCAGCATATTAAAAAGTTACCTTCAGCAGTTGCTATATTAAGCATCAAACAAAAAAATTAAAACTTTTATAAAAATAACATCACGCAATAAAAAACATGTGTATGGGTATGCGACACTTGGATCACAAGTTATTATTAATGCACATATGTACTATATTAAAAATTTACATTAAAATTTTTAATAAATACTTTTTTTATATGAAGTGCCTATAACATGTTGATCTACTTCTTTTATATTGTACAATATTAAGGGAATGTACCATCAGAGATAGTGAAATAATTTTCAGAAATTCAATTTAATTATCCTTAATTTTAAATAAATTTTTCTTATTAAATTACATATAATTTATAAAAATAATAGAAAATAATGATTTATGTATAAACAATAGATGGTTCCAAAATACAATTTAAACTTGTAAAAAAGTTTACTTTAAGCCATTGTTCATCTCATATTAAAGTGAGTTAATATGAAAGTTTTTGATAAATAATATTTATCCATTGGTGAAAATGAATTTCATTTTTACAGCACAATGAATTGCAAATTAGATGGAAAAATACAATACAATATATATATAAAGGAATAGTCGCATAAAATTTCCATTCACAATTAAATTCAAAATTTATCAAACCAAACAAATATTTCTGTACAATTTCAATGATGAATAATATTTATATATATATAAAAACAGCGCGAATCACAAGATAGGACATTCCATAAACTTTTCAGGTCATAAAATTAATTGAATATATTTTGGCCATAGTATTCAAAAATAAGAATTTTTCAAACAAGAAAAAATGTACAACCAGACATAACAAATAATTTCCAGTAATTGAGGTGTGTGTGTTTTTTTTTAAATTGGCTTAAGTCACTTTGTTTTAAAGCTAAAAAGTACACTTTTTAAAAAATGTTTTTTGGAGACAATAGCAAAAAGTCAGTTTGACCAGCTATTATTTCACTGTTTAAAAAAAATTAAGAATTTAAATCTTTTCAAACTCATAATATGCCCAATGTTTAAAATTTTTTAGTCATTTTAAGTGATTTATGTTTCATAGGTTACTGCGAAAAAGGTTAGTATGGATTTGAAAATCTGTTTCCTTGTTGTTTTGTAATAATTATTTTTCTCGATAAACTTGGAAAAAACACAAGATTTTTTAAAAATATAACCAGAAATCTCAAACCAGAATCCATACTAACTTTTATAAAACATACCATTTGAGAGTATCTACAAAAACTTTCAACACTATCTTGAACAGAAAAAATTAATGAAAAAGCTTCTAAGTTACATAAACTATTTTTTAAAACAAAAATTGGCCTTGAAATCAATTTTAATTATGTAACTATAAGAACAGGATATACATAACCAAGCAGAAATAATTTTAGCAATGAAAATTTAAACTATTAAATCCAAATAAACAACTTAGTGGTTGCGTCCTATTATAGCCCACCCCTGGATTTTGTGCTTTTTTTGTCGCCAAGTTGAGCCTTTTTTGTCGCCAAGCTATGCGATAAGTTCACCAAGCTTGCAACCCTTCTTTTTTTAATTCTTCAAAATTAAAGACCATTTTTAGTGACCGTTAGGTGTCTTCAACTAGAAATTTCCGTTAATTACGTTGGTTTCGGCAACCCTACTAACTAAGCACGAGTAGTAAGGACCGTTACTATTTGATGCTTTGCTGTTATTCCGTTAGTACGTGCGATTACCGGTTATTGTTTTCTAGACGAAAGCAAGGTTTATTTATTTATTTATTTTTCAATTTTTTGTAAAAAAGCTGGTAATTATTGGATGGAGCTTTCGGAAAAAATAGTTAAAATTATGAAGATGCCGTTCGAAAGGAGGAAAAAATCCGCATGATGTAAGGAAAGGTACGTGGTTTGGCAAAAGCCGTTACAGTAATTTTAGAATGTGTTTGTCTTTTTAAGAAGCTAAATCATTCAGTATTTTGTTCATAAAGTTTTAAAAGTTAATAATTTTTCTCCTTCGAATATCGATTTATTCTTTTTAGAATGTTCTTAATTTTCTATTTTTCAACCAGTTGAAAAGAAATTTCCGTTTTTGTCGTTCGGATATCCGTCCTTTTTTTAGGATGCCCTTAATTTTCTGCTTTTAGAAGCTAAATCTTTCATTAATTTGTTCTTATTTATTTTTTTAAACTCTTAATTTTCTACTTTTCAGCAGTTAAAAAAGAAATTTCGATTTTTGTCGTTCCGATATCCGTTTTTTTTTGTCCTTAATTTTTTTTCTGCTTTTAGAAGCTGAATCTTTCATTAATTTGTTCTGAACGTTTAAAAAATTGTTTTCCTCAATGGAACTTCGATTCCTTCTTTTCGGAATGTTCTTAAATCCGTACTTTTCAAAATTTAAAAAAAGAATTTTTCGATTTTGATCTTTAGATCTCAATTTTTACTTATTAGAATGCTCTTCATTTCCGATTTTTAGAAGCCGAGATTTTGCTGAATTTGCTTTATTTTCGTCTGCAAAATTTCTCTTTCGATTCCTTTTTTTTTCCGGAATGTTTTCCGTTTCCTACTTTTGAAAAGTTTATTTTTCATGGAATTGTTCGAAAAGTTAAAAAAGTACCTATTATTTTCAGAAGCTTGTATATTTTCTTAAAGCTCTGTTTTCCATTTTTGCTCCTTCGGACAAGACGCCATGTTTTTCCCAGTTGGCCTGAACTCGACTTTGAAAAACGTGCTTGGCGCCATTTTGGCGCGACTTTTAAAAAAAATTTCGCCAAGGGGTGGTCTATAATAGGAATTTACCCAACTTAGTTACAGTAACACATAGCTAATTATGTACGAGATAAGACAAATAACAAGTACGAGTTCAAAACACTCAGATTTTTTGTCAGATTTTAAAAAATGATTTTATTTCCTACAATAACCGTTTCTTTAAATGATCGATCAACCATTTGAGCAAAATAAGACATTTTAAAAATTATAATGTAAAACTAAAAGAACGAAATAATCGTAGCTACTGTAGTAAACAAACAGTACGTGGTCACGTGACAGTTTTCACGTGATGTCACATGAATTTAGTCCATAGGCAGCATTTCGCTGGAGGCGTTGCGCCGACTAGAGGAGTGATTTATGACTCACCGTCCCCGGGAAATTCTAGGCGGGGTTTTCGCACATATGATTGTCAAAATAAAAGAGACTCAGGGAATTTAAACTTTTGAGGAGAGGGGCGTCATTAGAAGAAAGGCAATTGGGCGCTCTCTCACCCACTTACAATTTTAATTCACAGATTGTCGAGGCAAGTTCTCGGGGTCATATGTTCAAAATTTTAATTGATTCTGGAGCTTCTGTTTCACTTTTATCAAATTCTCTTTTTGAGAAGATCAAGAATAAATATATGAAACCGTTTTAAGTTCTAGTGAAAATCAAGGCTGTAAATGGCGGGGAAGTTGAGATAGTGGGTTGTTACAAGATACATTTGGTTTTTGGGTAATTTCATTGGGAGCAAATATTTTTTATCACTAAGCAAGAATTAAATAATAGTTACACAGCGATCTTGGGTTTCGATTTTATTAAGCTTAGGCACGCGATGTTAGACACGAAATTTAATTGTTTGAGAATTGTTGAGAATTCCATTCCATTTGTTAATTATAAAATTTCTTTGCAAAATGACACCAGGTGTGATATTTTTGGAATTTTGGAAAATAAAACTATTATTGGTCCAAAACAGGTTTAAAATGTTCGTTTCAGGGTACCAGTTTTGCCTCATTCTTGTGTAAATGCGACTATTTTGTCGGTGCTGTTAAATTAAAAAAATAAGGGTATACACATAAATTCACCGCATGTCACTTTTGATTCCCAACTTAATACAACCCAGTTGCAAGTTACAAATAATTCTGAACACATTGTAACTTTGTCATGCCCAGTCCTACTTTGGACTGGGGTCACATTGCCCGACGCGCCTGGTGTAGGAGGAAAAATATCATCACCAACAAAAGCCATAACAATAATTATTTATTGAAGACAGACAAACACAATTAACAAGCACAGGTTCAATTTATAAGTGGAAACCTTGGAGTGATTCTCTAATACCTAGATTAATCCTGATACTCAAATCTAATACTCAAATCTAACATTCAAATCTAATGTTCCCGTCTAAGTAATCTCAGCTATCAGAATTGACAAGGAGAGGAACTCTTGCTAACTTCAGGTCGGTACTAAATCTAATTGTTTTGATTCCTTTAATGATTAATCTAGTACTTTACAATAATACTACCAAATACGCGCAAAGCTCGTTGAAGTGATCCGTAGACGATACTTACAATTACTTTGGCAATTCCTTCTCTCTCTCCCTAACATTTACGAAATCTAGACTTTATATAGTCGAATTAATTAGCATATAACTATCTCGTGTTTTTCCCGAAGAGGCTGTGAAATAGAATAAATGCTGGCCCCAAAGTTAACCAAGAGGATTAGTTTGGATATTCAAGCGGATAGGCCCGTCATGGACTCCCTCCCCCCCCCAAGAAAAAAAACGGGATTTATAAAAGGGTCTCAATGGCCCGATATAAATTACGTTGAAAATTTTAAGTCTTAACTTATCTAGACATCTTACGTTTTAGTTTAGCAATAACTTCTATAGAACAATACGCTAAAGAAATGCTCAAAAACTACTAGCTCAAACTTTATAGTCACTCCCAGGTTTACTATCTAATACGTGCTAAGCTCGCTGGAGAGATCCGTAGATGATACTTACAACAAGTTTGGCAATTCCTTCTCCTACTGATTTCTTACTAAATCTAGACTTTATATAGTCGAATTCATTAGCATATCACTATCTCGTGTTTTTCCCGAGGAGGCTGTGAAATATAATAATTGCTGGCCCCAAAGTTACCCAAGAGGGTTAATGGAAGATTGACGCGGATAGACCCGTCACAGCCCCCCTCAAGAAAAAAACGGAATTTATAAAAGGGTCTCAATGGCCCGAAATAAATTACGTTGAAAATTTTAAGTCTTAACTTATCTAGACATCTTAAACTTTAGTTTAGCATTAACTTTTACATAACAATACTCTAAAAAACACTCTAAACTACTAGCTCAAAAATTTATCACTCCGATTTCAGCTTTTACATTCATTATATAAGGTGTACCCCATTTGGGCGAGGACCAAGGAAAAACCTCCCACTGGAGGGAAAAACCCGGCCGTACACAACCCGTAAACTTAGATTTTTTAATTATATCTTGAATTACATAATTATTATCTTCGACACAAAATCTTCAAAACATCAGGGTCAGCCACCCTGAAATGAGAACTGGATCAGTGGACGTACAAAAAAAATTTTTAACACTTTATACACACTACAACATTGAATTCACACATATTTAATGTGTCAATTACTTTACAAATTTTATCTGGTTTCTAATAATAAAACTTCCATTCCAATCGAGTAACGCCGTTAGTGTTATGGTTAATTTCTTCTCTCTCTACGCCGCGAGTCCCAAAAACCAGATATATACTAATATACACTTCAATATGTTTATATATACACAATTATATACAATTTTCAAAATATTCAATATAAACAAACAATACAATGAATTCTCGCATGTTTAGCCAAGCCTTTAGATAAGGTAAACAAATGTAAATATACATATGCTTTCCACAATTTAGAATATATATAAATATACAAAAGGTCATTTCACTCAACGTAGTGAGACTTTTGCATTAGACAACATTATTAACAAAACGAGACTTGCTTCTTGCAAAAATTCAACCGACTGCCTGTCTGTAAAAACATAAATGAAACAATACAACCTGGCTAATATCTTGCTCCTCTTCTTTCTTTAATGTCTCCTATCTGCACCTCCAATGATGTGGACCTTCTGCTGGGTTGACTCTCTCCTGGCTCCTGGCAGTCTGGTCTATAGTCTCGGCGATTCCTCAAGTTGTAGTTGTGACCTTGTCCTTCTTTATTTATTCTAGATCGGGTGGATCCTTCATGGGCTGTCAATGATCCTATTGGTGATCTTGATCTGGCTTTCCCATAGACTTCTCTGCCATCTTTGGAATTGCTGAAGTTTGACCTCTTCTGTTGTCTACTGTAGCCAATCTTGTACTTTATTTCTCTTCCTCGTCTGCACATTCGACGAGATGGAGGACGGGAGCCTTCGTTTGTAGACTTCTCTGTGGATATGTGCTCGTTTACTCCTCGGCACCTCTGGAAGCGACTCTTGTTTTCTCTTCAATCTTCTGGAGTGTTGGTTTTTCATTATTTTTTGTTTAGTCTTTGATAGCGAGTCAGATATCGCCCTCTTACACCGACCCTTGGTCAGATCGTGTCCGCTCCTTTTTGTCTCTCTGTGATTACTTCTATTCCCTACTCTATCATTTTCATTTCTCTCCTGTCTTCCAACAGACTCATTACTCTTAGAACCTTGTGAACTATCGAACCCATATCTACCATCCTCAAAACTACTCGATTGATACTCGGATCCTCTACTAACTGAACAATCTACCTCCACTAAACTTTCATCGCTTTTTCTCTGAAGGTAAATTCAAACCTGATCTATATTGACTGTAGTTCTTCTACCTGCCTTCCAAATTACAATATTATTGTTTTTAAAACTCACAACTCTAAAAGGACCCTCAAAATTAGGACAGAACTTAGCAACCACCTTTTTACTGGCTGAACTAATAGGGTGAGTTTCGACCAATACTAAATCATCAAACTTAATGTTAATTTCGCGTCTCCTTTTATTGTAATATTTCGCCCACTTTTCTTGCTTTTTCATTGTATTTTGCCTAGCTTCCTCAAATACCTTTTCCATATTCCGAACCACAAATTTTTTACCATCTGTGACCATCACAAGTTTTTGAAATGGGGTAATAATTTTTCTGCCCAAAAATAATTCTGCTGGGTTTTCCCCGTCGTTTCATAGACAGCCGTTCTTAGTGCGTATGCGAATTCATTTAAAAACCTATCCCAGGATTCATGATTATAATTTACAAAAGAAGCAATCATTTGTAGTAAATCGCGATTAACACGTTCCGTTCGATTTGATTGAGATCGATACACTACTGTTTTGACATGCTTTATATCTAATCTCTCACTTAAATGTTCAAAAACTTCGGATACAAATTGGGGACCCCATTGTCGCTAATCAATTTAACTGGATCTCCATATCGCGAAATATAATTTTCGAACAGGGCATTGGCGATTATTTTTGCGGACGCCTTTCTGAGGTGTATTTTTTCTAACCACTTCGTAAAATGATACGTTATTACACAAATATATCGATATCTTTGTGGGATCGATGCTGGGTAGTTGCCTAATTAATCTAATGTTACTATTTAGTTCGGATAACTAGTTACAATCGGTATTAAATGACCGGCCGGTAACGCGTTCTTATAGTTAAATTTTTGGCACGTCTCGCATGTAAAACATAAACATGTATCGCCCTTCTCATGTTAGGGAAAATAACAAGCATCCTTCGTGCGTAAATATGTTTTCCTTATTCCGAGGTGTCCAGCCATAGGCTTATCATGAAATTCGCTCATTATCGTACAGTCCGTCAAATATGTTTTAGTACAATGGTTTACAGCAATTCTCTGTAAAGCAATTTTCGTCAGACCCCATCACGTGCTGCCTAACGTTAGCCGTAGCTTTGAGCACCATTTGGCTTCAAACATTTGTGACTGAAAGCAAAAATATTTTATAAGATGAGCTTTAGCTAGATTGTCGTTAGCCCGACAGTACTTCAAACATTTGTGACTGAAAGCAAAAATATTTTATAAGATGAGCTTTAGCTAGATTGTCGTTAGCCCGACAGTACGATTTGGCTTCAAACATTTTTTTTATTAGTTAAACAAGGGAGTGAATGTAGATGATTTTTGGATGTAGTTTAAAAAAATAACAACGGTCTATAGATTATTGTCCTCAGATTAGCACAAACGAGGGTATATTAATTATAAGCATTACAAAAGCAAAATTATTTTATAATATGAGTTGAGAAATTCAATTTTAACCTCCTCGACATTCTTTGTGAGAGAGTGAATATTAACGTTATCACCTAAGCTCCTCTCCACACCAACGAGAGCTCTCAACAGTGGTGGTATCAAGATCGAATTCATAACATGTTAACCGACCATTTGGCTACCACATGAAAACAAACAGCCGTTTGTAAAAAATTATGCAGTGATTCCTAAAGTGACAGCAAAAAAATAATAATAATTTAGATGGACATTCATTTATTTAATTTAATAAGGCTAATTTCAATTAGCAAAAATTTTACTAAAACAAGGACCAGAATTAAGTCACAAACAATCTGCCAGGATAAATGATATTTGGTTACATTAAAAAATGTCAAAAGGAATTGTATATCTTCAAGTAAAGGACAGCAATTTTGTCTTTAAAGACCTGTTATTTATTTTGGAGAAAGTTTTTAATAGCTTTTTCTAGTGTCAACGCAGTTGTCGGCCGAGGAAAATTAAAGTTACAAATGTTGAAAATTAGTCATTGAACCATAATTATAAAATATGTATCAGTTAAATTAATTAACATACATGTTGATTTAAGTTAATAATTCATTAACAAATTCAATATTATGGTCCCAAAGGGGATAAAAAAGTTTTTTTGAAGTATAGCAATTTTCGTCAGGCAATAAAATAATAATAATAGAAACAAAAAATTTTTTTATTCTAAGCGAACGAAATTCTTCCGTGGGTCTAATGTTATTTGAGCACCGTGCAGGTGGCAGTACGATTTGGCTTCAAAACATTTGTAAGATTGTTCAGTTTTTTTTTAAAAAATCTACTTCAAGAATCCGGGTTTGGCAACTTTTATTTTCCATGCTTCATGGCACATTGCGAAGAATTTCCAACATGTCGTGGAAAACCACTTTTGGTCCAGTTGTACATTTGTTGCCAACGTTTGCTATTTTCATCCGTCATGTGCATAGCGCGGGGTAAATAACTTTTTCCATTCTGTAAAATTTGCTCCAATCTTGCTTCGGTGAGCTCACCGTGCAACATTTGTTCGTTAAACACCATCGATTCTAATAAAACGTGAAATGCACAATCGTGGGGTGGTTCTTCTCCCCGACCACACACTATGCAATCTCGTTGACAAAAGCATGGAGCCGAAACGACTGGCATGGTCTGGCACGATAAATTAAAATAAACTTGGTACAAAATGAGATTTCACAAAGGTCGGTGAGAGCTTATAAAGCGTATGGCCCTTGATATCGGAGAAAAAAAATTAATTAATAAAAGCATCCCATTTTTAAAGCAGTTCGTAAAATATGTTTTAGTAAATGGAATGTCCGCTCGTCAATAATTAAATTTTTTTCTCCAGCAACACTATATAAAAGAATTCCCCGATCGCTATTAAAATATTTTAGGAGGGATTATTTTTTTTTCTCCAGGGCGTAATTAAATTATTATATGACAAACAATTCTTTCACAATAAAATATTTCTCTGGTTTATCAGACCTTGACGGGATATTGTTTTCATTTCTACCCAGTTTCATAATATTTGCTAAATGCATTATTCATTTTTTATAAGACGACAGTTCCTTTAAAGCTGGAATTTTTTCCAATTCAGTGAGTCCAACGATACTAATAGAAATTCTCTTTCATTGAAGATAAGCAAAAAGATGTAAAATTTTTTTTGATAATCAAGAAAAATATTTTAAAATTGTTATTATATATATATATTTAACGTTTGCTCATTTTAAAAAAAACAATGGAGTTTGTAATAAAAAAACCAGATTTACATTTAAAAATGTTTAGAAATGAAGATTGTAATGATTTTTTGCGATTAAAAGAAGAAATTGTGTATCTCGAGCAATGTAAGGTATGCATTTACGATGTATGGTATCCTGTACCGAGAAAAATGGCTTTTTACGGAGAAGAAGGATTAAAATATACGTTTGCTAATAACACGTTCACAGCCAAGAAACCTGTTCCGATTGTTAAAAAATACGAAGATTACGCAAATAGTTTGATCCAAATGGAAAAAGAACTTAATTTTTGTGTTGTAAATGAATACAGAGATGGTTTGGATAAAATTGGATTACATAAGGATAACGAGAGAGATTTGAATTCTCTTTACCCGATTGTTAGTTTTTCTTTCGGAGCTACGAGAGACATAATTTTTAAAAGAAAAGGTTTTGAAAATGTTTCGATTCCCTTAGAGAATGGAAGCGTTTTAATTATGTACCCCCCTACAAATGATTTTTGGTATCATGAAATACCGATTAGAAAAAGGGTTAAGGAGCCGAGAATTAGTTTAACCTTTAGAAGAATCGAGAACAAAAAAGAATCAGATTAAAATCATTTATTTAAACGTCGCATTGTATTTTCATTTTTAAGTTGCATTTACATTCGATACATTTTGAAATTTTTGCTGCAGAACATGAAATTTTTTTACACAATTCACAAGGCTTGGTCACACTGCTGTATATGGGTTTACACTGCACTCCAATCGGCACAAACTGACGGGCGTGTTTATACTGAAAATAACCATCGATGTAAAGCTCCGTAATTTTCAGTTTCTCGACGTGTAGCGACAATTCATCGTACCAGTTCATTCCACAGATTACAGTTATGGACTCAGTCAGATTTGCCACAGTTAGTTTTGAAATTCCAAGCAACGGATTTTCATTATATTCGAATGCTAAAAAACCAACCACCGGGCTCAAATCCAAGGCCATTTTGACACGGCGTAATGAAATGCATTACGTCTTATATGAGCATACATAAAATAATACTATTTTTTTCTTTGATCATTGGCAAAAAAAAAAATTCTTTATGTTTTTACAATGAGCTTTAAAAAGCATGGATTTGTCGTTCGGACGATAATTATGGCTTCGTTAGACAATTTAATATCTGAATTAGAAAATGGAATTATTCCAGCGATTGAAAAAACTGACTCACAATTGTCGTCTTACACATTAAGACTAAATTGTTTATTAGGTGTTGTGAAATTTTACGAGTTATTGAAACGATTTCCTATACCCGTTACAATTGTTTTGAGTAGGCACGGACTTCATTTCTCAGGTTGTGTTTTTTGTGCAGATGAATACAATGTAGGACCTGATGCCTGTGAATGTACTTATTTCTTAGAACGAATGCCTATACCCTTTAAGGTTATGTATAATAAACACGGATTTCATGCCTACGAATGTGTCTACAGCTCAGAAGATTGTACTACAGGACCAGTTACCTGTAGTTGTTCTAATAAATTAAGAAATATAGAAAAGTACTTTATCGTCGACCAATTAAATCAAGTTGTCTTACGGGATGGGTCGAAACATTACAAAAAATGTTTAAGATTTCCATGCCGGTGCCCTTCGCATCGACCAATTGACAGTTCTCTGTGTTTTGAAGAATAAAATTTTTTTTAATAATCTCTTGTGATGATACATTTAATTAACGGATCAAAAAAATAAAAGCTCCGATTACAAAACTATTATAAGACAAATTAGTTTAATATTACGGACTTTTTTAGTTTAATGTTATATACTACAAATTGTATTTAAAATTCATCCTCCTAGCTGACAAACCATTTTTAGTTTTAACCCAAAATTAATTTACACCCTTCAGAATTAAAAAAAATTTACATTCTATAAATAGTTTTTTTTTTTTTGCAAAATGAGTGGCTTAGACGAAAAAAATTTTTTTGAAACCTCCCCGATAAAATTTATTCTCTCAGATCATTTATATATATAAATATATATATATATTATAATATAATATATAGCCCCCTTTTGCAAACTTTCCTTTTGCGAATCTTTATATAGGTAAGCACAAAAAAAATAATAATTTTATTTTTCATGAAAAATTTTAGTATTTTTTTGGAAAGCGTTGTTTACCAGTCGGTAGCTACTTTCTGAAACCGAACAAGTCCGGAAAAAAAATGTTTGTTTACATTTTTATTTTATAAAGTATTGCTTAAATATGCAATATTAGAAAATTTATACACTTTAAAATATGAATTTTCAAACATGTGCAGCACTTTCTCCTTTTTTTATTGCTGAAAATTTTAATTTTTTTTCACGGGGTAAAAAATATTCTTCAAACCTTAATGTTTAAAAATTTTTCTGATGAAATGAAACAACAAATGTTATACAATAAAAAAACATTTATTTACATTTCACATTTACATCTATATTACATATGGTATTTATTCCATCCATTACTTTCATTGCTGAACATTTGTATTTTCGGCAAATCGTGCATTTTTTTATGTTTTTTCTTTTATAAAATTTACAAGTTACAGTGTCCGGTACAAATTGTTCCAAGTATTTACAATTTATTGAACCCATGATGTATAATTCTGAAATTTTTAATGTTTCTATATGCTTATACAAATCATTGTACCATGTATAACTGCAATATATCGTGATTGATTCCTTTAAATTGGCAATGGTTATTTTCGTAACTCCTAATAATGGATTTTCATCAAACTCTAAAGCGAGAAATCCAATTACCGGTGTCACTGGAGTTGACATATTCAATACTAGAAGAAAAGAAAAATATTGTAAGAAGCGGATTCAAAAAACTAAACCGAATTTTAAGAAAATACTTACTCAAGAAAACTTTATCCCAAACAGTAATTTAAGTTTCCTCTGAGAGTAAATGCTCTTTCACACTAACAGCTATATATATAGTCTCTAAATATAAAATTTTTCCAGAATAAAATTTT
>BMAO01001067.1:0-47206 GCA_019973975.1 Trichonephila clavata | reverse complement strand
CTCTGAGTGTTCGTCCTTGTCCTGAAAAATCATTCCGAAAGGTTTACTTCTTTTTTGAGAATTCCTTGGAAGTGCAACACATTTAATTCCTTTCCACTTTAAAGAACGCGGGAGGTCTACAGGGGAAGCTTTTATACTCAGTTCGGCCTCTTTGTTGCTTTAAAAACGGGATAAAACTCGTCACAGCTGTGACGTTGCCTTGTGCGAATTTTGGGTGGAAAAAGCGGGTCCACGTGGTTGTTTGATCGGTTAGGTCACAATAAAAGTGAAGAGTTAAAAAAAAATAAAAACTCGAAAGAAAGAAACTTGTTACAAAAGTTGAAAAATACTTGTTTATTTTAAACAAAACAAAATTTTAAAAAATTAATTTAAGAAAAATAAACTATTTTGGATTAATGATTTGAGCCAGGTAAAAGTACCTTGTACTTATTGTAGAATATGAGACTAAGAAAACACAAATACATCGTAATGTTTTTTTAAAAAGTAACTATGTAAAAAAGAGTAAAAGTGACCATCTCTCTCTCTCTTTTTAAACAATAAGAGAATATATAAAGTATTGTTACATACGACGATTATGTTTATGAAATGAAATCAATCTTCCTCTATTCAATTATATTTTAATTTAAAGTAACATAAAGAGGGATTTCAATACTTTTAATTTATATATATTTTAATCCTATAAATGATGTTTTTATGTTAAATTAATTTTTCGGAAAAAATCTAAATTTTATTTCATAGTCAAACAACTTGTACTAAGCAAAAATACCTTCTTTACATAGGCATTTGTGACGGAGCAAAAAGCAAATTTAGTCAAATTTTTTATTTTTATTTTATTGGGAATATATTTTTCTTCAAAATGTAAAAGTATTTCTAACCATTTTCTATTAAAATTTAATTTTTATTTTTCTGTTTCTTTAGTGTTAAACGGAAAATTCACCGATAAATACAACTTTCACACAATTCAATCATTACAAATTCTAATGAGAGAAAAACTTCTCCCAATTAATTTTGTCTTTCAAAACAGTACACTTAAAACAATTTTGCTCAGTGAAGCTAACCGACAATTCCGCAGTGTATTCATATTAATTTTTTTTTAAAAAAAATAAAATTCAGAAATGCTGTATTTAATTTTTTGAGTATAAAAAAATAATGCCTGCTGTGGAAAAGACAGAGAATGAGATGTGATGTATGTTTTGAAAGAATGTTTTCGTACATGTAGAGTATTTTTGAAAATTTAAATATCACCAAAGCTGATCATATGATTGTAAATGAGTCTTATTTTAGAATGTGAGCTGTGGGGTATCAAAATAAAACATTTTACTTTTAAATAGCCAAGGAGTTTATACTCAATATCCTCTTCAAAAAATTGCTTACAACTTTTATTCAAATTGTAAAGAAACTGAAATATAAATATCGACTTACTCCAGTCAAAAATATTCATATTATGTGAAAATACTGTTCCTCCACTTATTTAAGTACATTTATAAGCTATAGCCCAAAGCAATATTTTATTTTTATAAACGAGGCACAAAAATTCAGTTATAAAAATATATTTTTCATTTTAGAAAATATAAACCGTACACGAATTGTAAGACCATTTCTAAAATACTGAGAGTTTTTAGAGGAACAAAAACATATAATTTTGGGTAGTTCAAAATTTTAATATAATACGCAAATTTATATATTATTAAGCAAATACGTTTGACAAGAAAAAAGTAATTTATTTAAATTTTGTATTGCATGAATAAAATATAAATCAAAAATCTTTCTGAAATAAACACAATTGAAGGGAAAATGTTTAATTTGCAATTGATAGCATATAAACGTTTCTGTTAGAGGTATCCCCGAAGTGACGCAATCCTATTCGGTAAAAAATAAAACTTATTACTGGAATCATACAATTTCCTAATGAATGGGTGAATCCGAATATTTTTTTCATGTAAACTGTTTGGACGGAAGTGGCTAAATAGGAACATTTAATAATTTGCATAAATTAAAATTAACCGTTATAGTTTATATAATTTCTTAAGATTACAAAAGGTGTATTTCGGAAGCACAAGTTTTAATAGGAGTACGGCTTACGAAAAGTAGAACAAATATATCTGAAGGACTATGGTTTGTTACCTTAAATATCGTGAAACACAACAAAGTATATTGGAAATCAATTCCCCAATTCGTGTTAATAAAAATGTATGAAGAAACTGCAAGACTTATTTTTGTATTTGTAATTATTATAATTTTCATTCCTGTGTTTTAGCTTCTCAGTATTGCTTCTACTTAAAAATTTATTGTATATTCATCAAATATTTCAGCATAATTTTTGCTCTTAACATACAGTTTTAACCGAAATGCTTTAAAATGCTTAAGATTCTTATGTTAAAATTTTAATTTAATATTTTATTCGAAGAATTGTTAGTACTTATGGTAAATAATTTTTAACTGAGTATGTGCACGATACATAAATATTTTTTTCTGAAATTTCAAATACAATTTCTAATATAAAATTCCTAGTTTTGTATGAAAATCTGGATATTTTCTGAATGTTAATTATAATAGATATCCAGATTTTAATTACTTGTTCTTCAGTTAGCTTTAAAAAAATAAATATTTAGAAATTTTGCATGAACAAATATGTTTTAAAAAAATTTAAAATTGATCTTTATATTTATTTATATGCGTAAATGTCAACTGTAAATGCATCCGAATATTTTTAATTACTATTTATTCAAATATTCAAGGTTAAAAAAATGAATTGGTATAAAAAACCCCTCATTCATGTTTTCTCTGAAGTAAACTGAAACTCAAGCATTTTTTTTTTTAATTCAAATATAATTTGGTGTATTGTAACAATACGCGCCCTGAACATCTGGCTTTAAAATTTATAAAAAAATAATGGATCTGAATTAGTTTTTCCATTATTATTTTTATGAAAGCTTAAGAATTTTTTTACAAATAATTTGATGCAAAAGTTTAGAAATTATTCATTTTTAGTAGTTGGAAAGTTTAAAAGGTTTTAAATTTTGAAGCGTTTGGTTTCTTATTAACTTTTTTGACACCTTATAATGAAATAATCATGGTTTAAAAACTGAAAACATGGGTTAAGAAAAGAAAAATGAAGCAATTAAATATAGTTCTAGATATTATATAGAGATTTATGTAGTTTAAAAACTTAATTTTCCGTTTCATCATTTTAAGATGAAGAAAATAATACAAGTTAATCAAGCAAAGAGAATATACTCAAAAAGTTATTTGTCCAACTATATAAAATAGCAGATTACAGTCCCAACTTATTAAAACTTCAAATTAATATAAAATCAAAAGTGAGTTATATAATATTTTATTTCTACGTTGGAACATTTTTTAAAACTTGAAAAAAAAAAGTTAAATTGCTAAAAGTACAAAAAGAATTTATTTAATTCAAACGCAATAATATCTCAAATGAAGCTAAATTACAAACACTAACTTATAGTTCGTTCACTAAGGGGTCTAAAGAAATTCTTCCCAACTTTTTTACGATTGCTTCAGGGTCAAAACGCAGGGTTCCCCGAGAGCAAAAAACTTCCTCTCAGTGACCATTGTGTCGTCCCAACCCTCCCTAATTATCTTTCATGGTGTTAAACCATATAAAAGAGGGGAAAAGATTTCAGAAAAACACGGCCTACCCGCTTTTGAAGCACTCTCTTGAAGTCAGAAAAAGACGTGTGGTGCGTTTTCGAAGCATCTCTAGACGTGCGGAAAAAGACGTTCAAACCGCTAAGAGGATTAACAAGCTAATTAAGGCGCGTTTATGTTCGAGTGTCGGTGTCGTAAAATAGCCCCCTCCCCCATGTGAATCATGAGATGAGTGAGAAGTTTCTAAGGATTGGTCCTAAGATTCCTTCCCTTTTCCTCGTCTAGGAGGATCCAATTATCTTATTGTAGAACTACACTTTCGTCTCTTTCATAGCAATCCTCCAAATAAAATATCAGAAAAGTTAATTTGAATAGAAACATGATAGAAAAATCAAAAGTATGAAAAAGCATTCACTTTGAAATAAATGTAAATAGTGAAAGAGAAAAAAAAGAACGACAAATTAAATTTACATTCAACCATTATTTTGATTAATTTTTTTTTTAATAGAAAGGACTGAGAATTATTGGAGTAATCCAATATCATCCATTTTCAGTTTTCATGTGCTTAATTTAAAGTTACTGAGTTACACACAGCAAAGATTTTGCCACTTTCTTCTAGTAATCTAAGGTAGTGATTTTCCCTTTTGTGAGCATAATTTGTCCAGGCACAGAATGTTCAATAATACATTAAATTTGAAATAGTATATGGCTGTGGAAATTATCTAAAATCTGAACTTTAAAATAACTTCAGCAATAAGTTTTAAAATTCTAATTAATCCTGAATTGTACCCAATTTATTAAAATGCTTTTAAAATTTCAGAAATATAATCCCTGAGTTAGAGTTGGAAAGACAGTAGTGTTTTAAAAAAGAAATTTAAAAACTGCATTCACATATTTGTTTAAATAAAATAAAAGAAACTGAATACACAAAGAAATATAACATTTCAGTCAACACTGAAATTCTAAAAATCACAGCTTCCTGTTGTGAATGTGTGGTGGTGTGGAATTTAGGAGAATGAAATGTTATCTGATTAAATCCTCCACATAAAAAGTATACAAAGAATAGCATGTCAAGTTATTGAGATTTTATACATATATTGATAGAAATTTTATACATATGAAACAATTTTTAAAAAAATTATTCAACGCACACACAACAGTAAATTATAACATCAAATACTTCCTCACTAAATTTTATATATATTGAAATAAAAAATAGTTAAGGGAATAGTGAGCAAATATTATTCCTTCCTATCAAAAATGCCATTTCAAAATGAATAGCTGCTTCAATATAAAGATTTTGAAGTTCAAAATGTAATATATATATATAGATTTTTTTACAAATAAATTATTTTTAGTTACTGTGGTGTGGAGGTAGTATGTTGGTCAAGAAATATTTATACCCAAATAACAATTTTTGTTTTATTTTTTAATAATGATATGTTTTTAATACTTATATAAAGAACAAATTAAAATTCAGTATTCATTTTTTAAAAAAATAATAAATCTGCAACCCTTCTAAATTATTTTGAAGTACCTTCATAATATAAAAAGTATGAATATTTTTCAGAGCATCTTTTTCTATTATGATCTTATTTAAGTCAGGGCAGTTTTGTTACAAAAGCTGCTGAATTGTTCATGGTGCTAAATACTGGCTAAGTTGCAGTCTTAGTGCCAGGAAGAAAAATGGGGAACTCTGACAGCTTTAAACATTTGAACAATTATAACTTCAGGTTCTTATTAAAATATGCAGTTATATTTCCATCTACCTCTGAAATTGGCACATCTTATTGGACTAAGTGAAGGCATTTCTGGACAGTGTAGCATTGATAACTAAAAAATATATAATATAAATTTGGGACTAAAACCGAGTAGTGAAAAATTGAAGCAAGCACTGAACATTCGGAACAGTAACGGGAAATTTGGGATAATGTACAATCAAGTTCAAAGGAAATTATTAAAGGAATTAAACACAAAAAAGAAAAAATGTATTAATCCTTCTTTTTAACAACCCCTAAATTAAAAAAAAAAAAAAAAAAAGGAGGAAGAAAAACTTATACATTTTTCTTCATTGAAGTAAAATTTTCAGGAAAAATCAATCTCATTTTTTAAAACAAATATTTAATTTGTATATCTCAATACATCAAATTCAAATTTTTATTTCAAGAAATTATAATTCAATGAAAGAAAACAGCCACTGTCATGTAATAATAATAATATATTCTTATTATTAGAAATCTTATTTTTTTAAAAAAAGAATTCTGTAAGAAAAAAAATTTTTTTTTTTCAAAACCTATATCAAAACCTTGTTTTTACTGGAATATGTGTTCCAAGCAAAATATACATTAAGGTATTTTGAAAATTTATCATTATTTTCCTGCCATTAATAATTAATTTTGAAGTACTGAAAACTTATTTTAAAATGATCTCTACTCAATATAGCTAAAAATAATAATAATAATAATAATACTGTTTCAGGAAATTTACTTAAAAAAAATTTTTTTTAAAAAGTACATCAATACTATTGATAATTGAAATGATTATAATACTATGTTTTTTAATAATTTTTTAAAAAAATTTTCAGTTTTATACTACAGAATTTTACGTTTAATCACACGTTTTAAGCATAGCTGAAATATGAATCTTATTGTGAACAATGGTTATAATGAATTTTCAGCAAAGTAAGAAAAGACCTGAAAAATAAATTATACCCTTTATATATTAGCTAAATCACAATATAAACATAATTTTGGACTGTTTTTTAACTGAAAAATTATATGAAATTCAAGTCAATTTTTGTTTAGCATAAGCTGAAAATAATTTTAATTCTAAACAGTATTTAAAAGGCAATGGATCTAATTCCTACCATTTTATAACAGTCAATATGATATAGATAAATATAAAACACAATTTTCTTTCTTTATGAATAATATATATATATAATTACTATATTATATATATATATATCAATATTTTTTCTAGTTATGTTTCTTAGAATCTGTTTTCTATCATTTAGCTCTGTGGGTAGTATAATTTTGTCTTATTTTTTTTCATTTTATTATACTATATATATATATATATATATATATATATATATATATATATATATATATATATATAAGAATATTGCTCTAAATGAAAATATGATTTAATTTCAGCTACAAAAGTTAAAAGGATTTTGTAACAATAATCCTCAAGTGTCTGTTTAGAAAAAATTTGCTAAACCTGATTCAAATGTTATAAGGATTAATAAAAATTTACTAAAAATTACAAATAATCAAAAATATATCAATAAACTAAAATATTTTACTCTTCTATTTTAAGTCTACAATATAGTTACAGTTCTACATTTGTTTTTCCAGTTTCACTTAATATTTTTAAAAATTTAATCTTAATTCTTATTTTATAAACATACCATATTTCTAATGAACTTGTATACAACAAATAAACAATGAAAACATATTTATATCTTAAAATTCAAACAAAAATTGAAAAAACAATGAAATTGTTCAGTAGTAAAGTTATAAACAATAAAAGCACAATATTTATAATAGATGCACACATACTGAAACACACACTCAACACAGCATATCCAAAAAATAAAATACATTGGATTTTTTTTCTAATTATATTGAAAGTAGCCAATAATTCATAGAGAGCCAAATATAGCAACCCCAAAACAGAGGAATTTGAATTCCAAGGCTGTAAAAAGTAGGAATAGGTGCTGCCAACGAAATTGCGCATTACACGTCCGGCCTTGTTTGTTCCTTTTATCTATCAGACTTCTGATGAGAGGTTACTTTGTTCATCCAGCCAGCGATATTTTTCGCATATTTGAGTGGCAACGAATGCAATTGCTTCGTTAACCTGCACTATCGTGCTAAGGCTATATTTAAAGTTTTTGTTAATTTATTTTAAAATACGTACAATTTTGATAATTCATTTTACGGTAAGTGAATTTCAATTGTTGATAAAAAGCTAAAGTCAAAAATTGGAGCTATTCAAACTAATTTTTTTTTATTTTCAAGATAAGAATCGGCGTTATGCCGGTTAGCATATTTGTAGCCATTTTATGCATACTTCAAAATTTTTATTTCTGTAATATTATTATATTTTAGAAAATATGAATCTTTTTTCCACGAAATGGTTGTTGATGAACTATTTTACCCACTGTTTTTAAAATTTTAGCTTATTATATTTGATTGAACAATAAATAACATTTCGTCGACTTGTATGTTTTTACCTTGTGATTAAACGTAACGATTGCAATTTTAAATTTTTAATGAAGATTTAATACTTTCGCGTGTTAAAAGAAATTCATTCACCCACGTGTTTCTTGAAAGGTGTGTTTTGGAAATGAAGACAAAGAAAAAAAACCGTTTTAGCATGCTTTAAATAAATTTTACCTTCAAGTGTTATCATTTAATTTATGTTTAAACTAAGAAATTACCTGTTTAAAGTTGTTTGATTCAATTTTTCTAGATTTGAAATAAACTTTAAAGATACTTGATAATAAAGTTCATTGGAAAGTTGTAGAAATATATGTTGATTTATATTTAAAAAATAATTTAATTGATTTTGTCTGCAGTTTCTTAAAGATTTATATGAAGTTTTTCAAAACTATATTTTAAGTAACTATAAGCAAGCTATTTATAATATGTTTTTCATTTTTCTTCTGTAGAACTCTGATCATTGACAGCGAATTCTCAATCAAATATGTCTACCCCAGTGAGTATAATTCAGAAATTTTTAGTGTGCATTTATATTGAAATAAGGAAATATTGATTTTAATAAAAATTTTATTTTAGAAAACCAAAATTTTCGTCGGTCATTTGCCAGACCTCTGTACTGATGAAGATTTGCGAGTTTTATTTGAAAAGTACGGAGTTGTCACAGAATGTGATGTAATCAATAAGTATGGATTCGTGGTGAGTATTTGATTTTTGTGCAAGCATATTCCAGTTAATTTTAATGGTGCCAAATGTGTCTAAAACGGCTCTTGTTATGTCAACGATTTTTGGCAAATAAAGAAGTAGGTCCGTGGAGTTTAGGGAGTTGTTAAAATTATAATTTAGATCAAAAGTATAACTATTACTTAACAATGCATAACTTCTAGATTATGCATTATTCCTTTCAATTCTAAAAGATATATTGCTTAAAAGATCAGAACTAGTTTGTTATCCTGGGTCTATGTGCCAAACGCTGCTTGGCGCGATAAAGAATCACGCCAAGCAGTGCAGGTCTTTGGAATGAAATCCAAGATGGCAGTGTAGTGGTAAGCGATTGTCAGGAAAATAATTTTAAAGAACTTTGGTAATACAGTAAAATTTATTTTGAATGAAGAATGCAGGAAGAGATTGAGAATAACCAAGATTGATAAAAAAGTGAGTATCAATATAATCTAAAAAAATATTGGTAAAATAGTAATATTATGCTATGTTTAATAAATAATCTTATAATTTTATAGTAATTATTATATATATACCATTCATATAATATTATAAAGTAATAATTATTTTTTATCATTATCATATAATATAATTTAATAGTAATTATAAAAAAAAGAGTACCCGCATCGTATTGTAATAAGAAGCGTACATAAGAATACTCATATAACATAATTATAAATAAATAACAATTATAAGTAACATTTAATAATTATAAGAAATATGGTTAAAAACAATTACATATAACAAATATGATTATCACAAAAATAATAGTATTTTTATATTTTTTGTAAAAAAAAAATTACATTATGTATATTAAAAATCATAAGGAATATCAAATAAAAAGTACTGCAAACATGCAATGTTCCAAACACTGCAAGTTCCTTCTTTCAACAAATTTCATCGAACACGGAACATTAAAAAAATATTTTTTTAAAGTAAAATAAAGTGTAAATGGACAATATATATTTAAAGCAATAATTAAAAGTGCAACATTCGTTAAAAAATATAATATCCTAGTACTCACTTAATATATTAGAAATATCCATATTCGAAAATAGCACAAAATAAAACATATTTTGAAAGATAGAGCAAATGCAATAAAAATGGTTAAATTGTTAAAAAAATCTAATTAAAATCATCTGAAATTAATAGGGTCTGAATTAATCATCTGAAATTAATCCGAAAAAAGGCCAATAAAAATTCTAATATACTCTGTCCCCATGGTAACCACATTGCCAGATGTTAAAAATATGAAGGTAACCATATTGTAATGTTATCTCCCATCTTGGCAAACATGAACAACAACTTAGCATTAATACCCAGGATATCAAACTAGCACCAAAAGATCAAGTGAAAAAAGTCAGTAAAATCCTAGCACAGTACCCTGCTGGGGTGGATCCTAGCGTTCAAAGTGGCGTTAAGAGACTAAGAACGTGATTTCTGAAACGGACTACATAGGAAACATCAAATCAAAAATAATAAATTAAATGCAAATTCTTTCCATATTACGAACATCCATTTCAAGATTCTATTAATCCAATCATCAATCCTTCATTCATACAAAAAACAATCATTACTTTCTTACCTTTTATTCAGAACAAAATCAATTCATCATGTTTTTACGAAGAAAACATGGTATCTAAAACAGCTTCTACAAGAAAAACTGGAAAAGTGACACTTCTAGAATGCTATAGTGAGGAAAAAAATCCACTATGAATACTTTAGGCTGATCTTCTTTTCTCTCAAACACAAATTATTTTCATGTTTCGGACTTCCATACCGAAATACTTTCAATTGTTCACTCATTCACAAAGCAATCATTTCCTTCTTTTTTTTTTCGTTCAAAAAAAATAATATCCATTTGTCGACTTTTTAAAAATAAAAATGAGTTTTCCAAAATGACTTCAAGAAGAAAACAGGAAAACCGTTGCTTCTAAAATTCAATATTGAGAAAAATCATCGTTCAAGTTGAATTTATCAACCCATCTCCCTTTCTTTCTGAGGAACATTCTTTCCGCAGTTGTTTCATTCAAAAAGAAAGCATCCACTAATTCCTTCAATTTCAGCTCTTTAGAAAAATTTGGTGGTGGCGTTAAGAGACTAAGAACGTGATTTCTGAAACGGACTACATAGGAAACATCAAATCAAAAATTATAAATTAAATGCAAATTCTTTCCATATTACGAACATCCATTTCAAGATTCTATTAATCCAATCATCAATCCTTCATTCATACAAAAAACAATCATTACTTTCTTACCTTTTATTCAGAACAAAATCAATCCATCATGTTTTTACGAAGAAAACATGGTATCTAAAACAGCTTCTACAAGAAAAACTGGAAAAGTGACACTTCTAGAATGCTATAGTGGGGAAAAAATCCACTATGAATACTTTAGGCTGATCTTCTTTTCTCTCAAACACAAATTATTTTCCATGTTTTGGACTTCCATACCGAAATACTTTCAATTGTTCACTCATTCACAAAGCAATCATTTCCTTCTTTTTTTTTCGTTCAAAAGAAATAATATCCATTTGTCGACTTTTTAAAAATAAAAATGAGTTTTCCAAAATGACTTCAAGAAAACAGGAAAACCGTTGCTTCTAAAATTCAATATTGAGAAAAACCATCGTTCAAGTTGAATTTATCAACCCATCTCCCTTTCTTTCTGAGGAACATTCTTTCCGCAGTTGTTTCATTCAAAAAGAAAGCATCCACTAATTCCTTCAATTTCAGCTCTAGAAAAATTTGGTGGTGGCGTTAAGAGACTAAGAACGTGATTTCTGAAACGGACTACATAGGAAACATCAAATCAAAAATAATAAATTAAATGCAAATTCTTTCCATATTACGAACATCCATTTCAAGATTCTATTAATCCAATCATCAATCCTTCATTCATACAAAAAACAGTCATTACTTTCTTACCTTTTATTCAGAACAAAATCAATCTTTCATGTTTTTACGAAGAAAACATGGTATCTAAAACAGCTTCTAAAGAAAAACTGGAAAAGTGACACTTCTAGAATGCTATAGTGGGGGAAAAATCCACTATGAATACTTTAGGCTAATCTTCTTTTCTCTCAAACACAAATTATTTTCATGTTTCAGACTTCCATACCGAAATACTTTCAATTGTTCACTCATTCACAAAGCAATCATTTCCTTCTTTTTTTTCGTTCAAAAGAAATAATATCCATTTGTCGACTTTTTAAAAATAAAAATGAGTTTTCCAAAATGACTTAAGAAGAAAACAGGAAAACCGTTGCTTCTAAAATTCAATATTGAGAAAAAACATCGTTCAAGTTGAATTTATCAACCCATCTCCCTTTCTTTCTGAGGAACATTCTTTCCGCAGTTGTTTCATTCAAAAAGAAAGCATCCACTAATTCCTTCAATTTCAGCTCTTTAGAAAAATTTCTTACACAACTGTTCAAGATGACTATCTGAAAGAAATGACCTAATCCTGAAGGGGAAAAAAATCCCATCCGAGTAGGGTTACTATTCCCCTAAATTTTGCAGGGTTGCCATGCTGTAAACTTTATCGCCAAAAGTTTGGTGCCAAATAAATTTGTCGACATGAGTGGGTCACATGCTAGGATTAAACCGAAATATCTATGTTTGAAAATAACACATAATACAAAAAGACTGAAGCAGTAGCTTGAAGAATATTTTCAATAGAAATAGTTCAATTTTAAATTAATCAAATTAAAGTCGTTAGAAATTTATATGGTTACTGTGGGGAGAAACTTATAAAAATTATCATATGTATCATTACCATGGCAACCACATTACCATATGAGAAAAAAATGCAAATATCACTGGTGTCCAAAGGTTAAGCATAATTGATGATTATGCGAATATAGAAGGAACTGTAAATCAGAATGGCGGGAAACGTGATATGCGAGTGTAAAATGGTTATAAAATAAGGAAGCAAATCAAAAGAATGATAATAATTAGTTTTATTATCCAAAGTAGCAGTTTGAAAGAAAACTGAGTATAGCAAGGATTCACACTTTAAAGAAAAAATAAAAGAAAACATTAAATAAAATACTGATGCTGCAGTTTAATAAGGCGTGTGGTCACCTCTGACAGCCAGGCACGCTGCACAGCGATTTACCATACTTGCTATGAGATGATGAATGAGTTGTGGGCTCAAACGGCTCCAAGCTTCTTGGGGAGCTCTCTTCAGTTCTGTAACGGAACTTGGTGGGTGCGGAAGTTTTGCAATTTGTCTCCCAAGCATATCCCATACATGCTCAATATGATTTAAATCAGGGGAGTTTGCAGGCCACAACATGCACTGGATGTTTTCTGTTTCAAGGAAGTCCTCAATCAGCACCCCTCGGTGACATGGTGCATTATCATCCATAAATATGAAGTCAGGACCGACAGCACCTCGAACCAAGCGAACATAAGGCTCAAGAACTTCATCTCTGTATCTTTGAGCAGCCGCAGACCCCGTGTTAAAGAAATGGAGGTCTGTGTGGCCGTCCATCATGATGCCTGCCCATACTATTACTCCCCTTGATGGAAAATGATGTCTTTCCGTTATGTTTCTTTGTTCAAAACGTGTTCCACGTTCTCTCCATATCGTTACCCGCCGAGAATCACTACTCAGACTAAACCGGGACTCGTCACTGAACATCACATTCGCCCACACTCCAATGTTGATATTTCAAACTCCAGTTCAAACGAGCGCGTTTATGCGCAGACGTGAGGGGAATGCAAACTGCTGGTCTTCTAGCATACAGGCCAGCATGATTGTGTCTCCTGTAAACAGTTTGTCTCGAAATGCATGCGACTGTGAGCGACGAACCCAGTGCTCTGGCAGTACTGCCCCTCTGACGTCGAGCTTTTATTACCAGATATCAGTCTTGGCAAGGGGTTGTGACTCTTGGTCGACCTGATACTGATTGTCGGGTAACATCTCCCATTCTTTGAAACCTCTGCCACAGTCTTGAGATCAGACTGGTCTACATTCAGAATTCGAGACACTTCGGTTTGTGATCATGAGAATTCCAGCATTCTAACGATTCTTCCTCTCGTAAACATGTCCAGTTGGTGTCTTTGTGCCATCATTCACCTTGTTTGATGGTTAACAACGTTCCTTTGCACAGCAGTTGCACGAAACTAGTCTGGACTGCCTATGCTGCATGAATCGGTTTCTCCGCGTTCCGACATGCGTCGTTGTTTCTCGCAGGACGTAGTCGACTGAAAAGTTTTGTATATACCCAATGTTTCTTCTTCACCCAATTAATATCCGCTAGAAATTTGGAATAATTTTACAAATATTTACTCAATGTTTTTCGCATTTTACGATTTATGCTTAACTTTTGGACACTAGTGTATATTGTGATGTTATTGTCCATCTTTGTGAACATGGTGCATAGCACTCCAATATCATATTAGCACCAAATTTATGTAGGAAAATTATGTATCAGAAATTATAAGTACATGTTTTGTAAAATAAGGTACTTGCATGTTATTACAACTGTATCGGCAGCTTTATGAAAAATGAAACATGGTTGGTAATTTAGTGCAAATTCAAGGTTGCAAGCTTGGTATGTTATCTTGAACATTTACATTGTTGTTATTGTACATAAGTATCTTAAATATTTGATAAAGATCAAGCCTTATAATTCAGAAAGCATATAAAAAAGATACTTATGTCTTACACCATTGGCTGATTTCGTTAAGTGAAAAGATATTTCCGATTCAAAGATCCAACTATTGTTATCATTAATATTACTGCATTTGAACATTCATGGGAATGGTTCCCCTATTGGCTATATATTGCTGCACGTGGTGCTATCTTTTGATTTGACGAAATTGGTTGACGATGTAATATGTAAATATTTAAAAAAATATAGTACTTGCATATTATATCGTAAACCAGTTTATTCTAATCAGAAGAAATCATCAAGTAAAAATTTTTTGCAAAATGCTGTTTTCATTCCCACACATTATTGAAAAAAAATTCCTTCACCTGCTCCTTCCCTATTAACATGAGGGCTGCAGTTGCCTAGTGGTCAAGGTAAGGGACTCGTGATCAGTATGTCATGAGTTTGAACCTAGTACCACTGAACACCTGCAGTGCAGAGAGTGCCAATGCACATTAATGTCGAGCTCTAACATCCTTTCCCTGGTGTAGTGTGGAATTTGGGAGAAGGGGTGGCAGCTCAGGTGTTGTCATCAATTGACAATGGTTCAAAATTGCATGGTCTGTCGCCAAAAGCCCACGAATAGCTGAATAGTCCGGCATTAACATTCATTCAACTTACTCACTCACCCCATTAAACTTAAATGCGACTATTTGTTAATTAAAAATAAATTAATGATTATACCTGTGTGGAATTCTTTTCTGAATATTAAATTTTTCATGATAATTTTGAAATTGCTATAAGAAATAAAATAAATTACTTTTACTGATTTTAAAAAATATTTTTGTTGTAAAAATTCTATTAATTATAGAATAACTTAATTTTCAGCACATGGCAACTCCCGAGCAAGCAGATGAAGCTGTCAAACATCTGAACAATTACAACCTAATGGGTTCTACCATAAGTGTTGAGGTAATGTTTACTTTTTTATTCCATGTTTATAATTGCTGAATCTGATTTTAGTTTAAAAAAAATATATATATTTAAATTTTCCTCTTTATACCAAAATCACTTTTTCATTTATTTTCTAAATCTAAATTTTGCTATTAAAATAACTGTCATTTAATTTATGACTTATGTATATTCATATATATATAATCTGACTTTATCTCTTGCAAACCATTTTTAAGGATTTCTTTTTTAGGAAGTTATTATATTTATTTACCATATTTTCCTGTAGATAATCCACGGATTATGTTTTAAAAAAGTTTCAAATTTCGTTAAGCATATTGTATTGTTACGTTGATCGCGGTTCGAGGATTTTATGCAAAATCAGTCATAAACAACAAGGCAATTCTTTAAGAGCGAGGAGTATTTATTGTCGAAAATCAATCCTTTAAAACACAGGATTCAACAGCAAAATTCGCAGAATAAATATCAGAAGGGTTTCACACCTTCAACAGCACTTAAGACACAATTTTCAGTATCTAAAAATGCACGTATATATAAGCTTATTCACAAGCACCGCTTGTAATATTGAACAGCCGAGCTAATTGCTAGTCTTCACGGTCAAGGCAAGTTTACTAATCGCTATTCAAAGCCAGACTCGCTACTCGCCGGTTGAAACCAGACTGACTGGTGCTGTGAGTATCGCTCTATAGCCATGGCTGAAACTTCGAGAAAGATGCGCTCGCGTCGTAGATCGTGAAATTAGTGAATTTCTCCCCTAATTTCTAGAAGAATCCAGAGGGTCCCTAACACGTCAACATGATCGCCAAAGTCGCCAACTTGGTTGCCAAAAATGGTGCCAACTTGGCTCTATCGCCAATATTTCGCCAAGTTCCCATTGAATCACCATTATAACGTAAGGGACAGCGTTGCTTGTGAATATTACAATTTTAACATGAAATAATTATAGCATAGAGTAATATAATCATTTCACATCCAAATACAAATTATTTACATTATTTTATACAAAATTTGTAATACTATGTTGCTGCAGATAATCTGAGAAAAAGCATTCTTCATCAGAAAAGCTTGCTGTAAGTTTTGAAAGAAATTCTGTTTATTTTTTATGCAATAAATAACAGATGGACTCTGCTAATGTATTTCAGCTGTTATCAGTTTTGTCCAGTTACGTTCAATGATGAATTTAGTTTCTCGAAAGGATGTTACAGTTCCTAGTTCCTACCATCATTTCCAATTTTGTCTTGACCTAAGCTGTTTAGTCTTGAAAGGATTTGTCTTGTTGAAGTGAAATGTGTAAGTTACAGCAGGTTTGAAGCTGTAAGTTATAGAGAAGGCTACCGAAGTCTAAAATTAGCAAAATTACATAACATTGACGAATCAAATATTTGATTGTGGAGAAAAAATAAGACTAATTTTTAAAAATGTCGTCGACGTGAAAGAGCTTCGTGGAAAACCTCACTGGCCAGAATTAGAAGAACTAAATAAATGGATTTTGAGAGAGGAAAAATGGGAAAGCTGTCTCTACAATAAATATCGGAATGAAAGCTCAACTTATTACATGAGAAATGAATATTGGAAACTTCTCTGGTGGGCCCACATAGTGCTCCAGGTTTATGAAAAGAAACAATTTAGCTATTTCTAGTCGTTTAACATTCGGCGAGAAATTACCTGATAACTGGGGGAAAAGATCAGATGACTTTGTGACATTTTGTAAACAAATTGTTGAAAGTAAGTCTGACAAGTTTCTTTTTATAATGAAAAAAATAAATCTTCCTTCAAATCGTGATTTATATTGAAGGACAGAATTGTTCAAAATAAGACTAACTTCTGTAGCTAAATATGTTCACCATCAATCTTTTGAATCGTTTTGTGGAAAATAGCCTGATTATGTACAAAATACATTAGCACCCTCGATACTTCATACTGTACAGGTACATGATATGTAACAGTTTGATGTGACATCTCTGAATACAGAGATTAACAGATTAGCTTTAAAATATTGAAAAGGAGGACACTTCTTGAGGAAGGACATAATTTAAAAAAAACTATTCTCCCTAAATTAGGACAATTGGTCATCTTACTATTCAAAACTGCCGTTTAGTAACAAAAGTAAGCTCTTGTCATCTAGAGATTATGTGATAAAAATCTTCTGATTAAATCCCTTTTTAAAGATTTTGGCCTAGATTCCTCTTCCCAATCAACTATTTTTCTTACTATACCTTTGCTTAAATTAATTCATGGATAGAATTAAATATTGTTAAATTGCAACCACACAAAATTCATATTTAACATGCATGTTTGATGTGCATCATTCAGCAGCATGTACATTTAGAGTTAAAAGATTAATATATTCACAGATTGTAGGTTTTAATGGTTATAATTATTTTTTTTAGTATAATTTTGAACCAAGTAGAAAATATGCATATTCAACCAATATAATTACATGCAACTATACTATTTTGCCATGCCAGTTTTATTTTAATATTTATTTAAAAAAATCTTTTAAGGAATAGTTTTTACAGAATTCTTAAATTTTTTAGGGAAAAAAACGTGACTGTAGTTTTATACAGTTCCCAGATAATTTTTTTTTTTTTTTTTTTGCGCGTAGGAAAAGTAATTAATAAATCTAACTCTTCTCTCTCTGGCTATAGTTATCTTTTATATAACTATAGCTAGGTCTTCTCATATGAGCATGAAAGAAAAGTTTTTAAATAGTAAACTCTTTATAAAGTTTTTAAGAATATCTGAAGTGTTCAAATATTTTTCTAGGCTATGTCACAAGAAGGCTATGCAAATTAAAAGATTCATATTTAACACATCAGTATGTGTAGTAACTAGGCTATGCCACAGATAAGAAAGCTATACTAAGTAAAAGATTTTCATATTTATATTTAACACATAAGTATGTGTAGTAATAGGCTATTTCATAGATAAGGCTATACAAATTAAAAGATTATAAGATTCATATTGTTTAACACATCTGTATGTGTAATAGCATAAATTATTTGAAGTTATTGGGAAGTACATGAAATATAAATAAAAGTTAATATCAATGATTAAAAATTAAATACTTTTTAAAATTTATTATCAATAATTAAATGCTAATTAATAAATAACATGAAATAAGAAATTCTAGATTCTTGTCCTAAAATATCAGATTGAAGATATTCACAATGACATCTGAACTATTGAAAATCCTAGAGAGAAAAATTAAGAGAAAAGAAATGAATAAGCACACTTTTGAAATATGTACTCTGATTGGAAAATGCACCACAGATCGAAAAGCCTGTGAAACACAACTAGAAAACTGGGAATCAAGGTAGCCAGAATCTGGAGGACAATCGCCTGATAAAGGCGCCAAACCATAAGGTTGTTGTATCATACTTATTCCAAGCATATTGTATTTCAGGAATGATTTGCCATGGGCTGCATGTGGCTCATGAAGAAGCAAAAGAAATAATAATAATACTCAATGTTGGAAATTGTAAACTCATTGAAAAAAATAATTCAAAACTTCTGCTGCATAATTGACTCCTTTCTCCCCTTCTGCTATGCCTGAACATAAAACAAATTCTAATAATTTAAGTTGGAGTCCATGATATTGCCTTGAGCTGTAAGTGATTCATCATTGATTTATTTGCATTAACAAACATGGCTGAAAGTAAGTAACAGGAATAGATTGATTTAGTGGTCAGCATCAACTATTTTACTTTGACTGGTTTCTAACGGTCTAAAAGACCTTAGCAGCAAATAATGTTTTTTATTGATTAAACTGTTGAAGATAGGAACATAAGCAGCATGTTGGATAGTTGCCTTGGTGTGCATATGTGAAGAGAGATTAGAGATTTTACTATTTTATAGTAGTATTTATTACATTCCCAATCATCTGCTCAGTAACTGAAAGAAACTATAACTCAATAACTGTAAGTAAATATTGATAAATTGTTTTATCTGAAGCTAGCTTTATTGTTCTGAAGAACCCACAAATATTAAAAGAGCTGGAGATTCATTTTACTGTTGGCAATTTGATGTATTTTGATCTCTGTTGTGAATTGCTCCATATGTGGCATGTTTTGTTTGTGAAGTTATATGGCGCAGACAGTTAAATTGACATTGTGTTTCAGTAAATTTAGTGATGGTATAGAAATACTGTATTGATTTGAATCTAAACAGCCATCGATTCTAAGTTGCACCCCAAGTTCTCAACATGTTTTTGTGAAACAATGAAAAGTAATTTTAAAAAAGTTTACCAAAATATCTGATATTTATGAAATAAATTAAAAATGAGAACTAAAATAAAAAGCGAGCAATTAATTTTTTTACCAATATTAAAATTTTTAAAATTTTAATTGCTCTAACTACTAGTATAATGTTCGATTTGCCCCATTCAAGTGTGTTTTAGCCTTTTATTCTAAGCTGCACCAAATTTTCAGTATCATTGACATTAAAGGAAAAATACAGCTTAGATTCAAATAAATGCAGTAGTTGTTCTCATTGTTTTTATGTTCTATTTAAGATTATTAAATATGTTTTCAATCCATTATGGAGAGAAAAATTTCATTATTGTGCGAAATGGCAAGGCAATTATTGAAATTTCTTAAGTACTTGGACGTTTAGTATGACAAAAATATACGTAACAAGTAAGGAGACTCAGTTGGGATCCAATGTTAAAAAGATTTCATGACATGTTGAAATCAATTTTTTTTATAATATAAGCAAAATGTGAACTTAAACTTAAAGATGCCGTTACAAATATGCATTTTCAAGGTAAAAACTACTTATCTGTACAAAGTAGGGGTGGCCAACCCAAATGACCTTGCAGGTCACTTTGGAAAGACATAATATCATGGACTGTATATAAGAATAAGTATCTTTATATTAGATTTGAATTCAACAAACATTTGTTTGAATGACAATTTGAAACAGAATATTTTTTTTTTCATTATTTTTCATGTATACGAACATAGATAATTTAATAACAATATTGTAATGATCAAATATGCCTAGTTCTACCTATAAGCAGTGCAATGCACTGGTGTGCAAAAATTAAGGACGAAGTCGAAAAATTAGCATATCAGCTGAACGAAGAGGCAGAGCGGACAGAAAGACCAATCAGGAGATTAAGTGAGGTGATGTACGGTAGCACATGCGCAGATATGCAGGTAGACGTAATGGGGGAGTGTCTGAGTAGTAAAGCATGTTGTCGGTGTAAGATTAGTATTTCTGGCAAAGAGATTGCACACCGTATAGCAGTTAAAATCACACCGAGTTGCTGCCTCAGCGAGAAATGGCGAATAAACCTGTTAGACGACACCTGGATGCTTTTACCCGAGGTCGAATCATTGGGAAGTTGGAGGAAGGTCGCAGTGTGACAAGTGTGGCTGCAGAGTTCGGAATTGCTCACAGCATCGTTTCACGACTTTGGAGACAATTTCAAACTACAGGAACAGCTATCCGGGGGTTCAGTAGTGGTCGTCCACGAGGAACCACACCCGCAGATGACCAGTATATTGCCTTACAGGCCAGAAGAAACAGGCGGCAGACAGCAGGAGAAATCGCTAGACACAGGCGACTGGACGACCGATATCGCGTTTTACTATGGCCAGAAGACTGCACGGTGGTGGTCTGTTTGCACGACGCCCTGTACGGTGTGTACCTCTAACGCCTGCCCATCGGAGAAGGCGTTCTCTGTGGTGCCGGGAACAACGGAATTGGAGAGACAATGAATGGGGACGAGTACTCTTTACAGATGAGAGCAGATTCAGTCTGAGTAGCGATTCTCATCACATACTCATCTGGAGAGAGCGGGGAAGCCGCAATCATCCCTCGAACATCATTGAAAGGGACAGGTATGGAGGTGGCAGTGTTCTCGTTTGGGGAGGCATCATGCTTGGTAGTCGTACAGACCTTCACATCTTCGACGCAGGTTCAGTCAACGGGACCCGTTATTGTAACGAGATTCTTCTTCCATATGTGTGTCTTTTTAGAGGCGCTATGGGTCCGCAGTTCCTTTTCATGGACGACAATGCACCATGTCATCGCACAGTAGCTGCCGAACAGCTCTTAGAGAGTGAGGATATTGAACGTATGGATTGACCGGCACGATCTCCGGATCTCAATCCCATCGAGCATGTATGGGATTTTCTAGGCAGATGCTTGGCAGCTCGTACCTTACCACCAGTAACGATTCCGGAGCTTCGATTGGCGCTGCAAGACGAATGGGCAGCAATGCCTCAACAACTCATTGACACCCACATTCTCAGCATGGGCAGACGCTGCGAAACCTGCCTAGCAGTCAGGGGAGATCATATCCCCTACTAAAGACCGGATATTTCTTACTGGACACCCATCACAGGGATGTTTCGGCCTTCAGTCGCATTGCGCTCCATGCTACTTTTTCAATAAAGCTTCTTTTTATCCCTCTGATTTCTCTTTTAGTAAGTGTTGCTTCATTACTCATATCCTTACGTATTGGGGATCTTATGGTATTAAATGTGTTGGTTTGGAATGCTTTTGTACAAAGTTATTTTGAAAAAACCGTCTCGTCCTTAATTTTTGCGCACCAGTGTATAGTTACAAGAATAAAGCATGATGCTGCAGGAAATCCCTGCAATGCAATACTACTCACTTCTAAGTTTGCATAAAAATAGGAGCAATATAATAAAATAGGAATGCTGTAGTGGGATATATTTGTAACAAAACGTTACACTAAAAACAAAAATATTGCACAAAATAATCATATTTTGTAAAGTTGTAATGGATCTGGCAGGCTACAAAATTATTCAATATGGGTTGCTGGTTGGCCACACCTGGTATAAAGTTTCAAAACAGAAGCATGTTCCAAAAGAAATTGGAGTGATAGCAAACCTAGATAAATTTAATATTTCTTTGCAGTTTAATAAGTTGGCTGGATATGTTCCCAAAAAGAGTGAAAAGCACAACCCTTCTTTGCAATTTGATCCAAAAATTAAATGATTTCAGAGAATTTTCTAAAAAATAAAATTATTTTTTATTGTGACTCCATTTATAGATGTAGATAAACTGCTAGCAAAATTTAAATTGGAGTTTAAAAGGAATTGTGTTAAGTTTCTTTATTAGAGTTTTATGAATCATATGTGCCCAAAGATAAATATCCCTCTCATTATTCATTTGTTATTCATATTCTTCATAAGTACATATAGGAGAATAGAAGTGAGTAACTATTTTCAAGTTTGAAACATACTAAGAATAAAATTAGATCCAAAATATTAGATGAACTTCTTGAAAATTACCTGAGAATTGTAACCACTTCACTTGAACTAGATATTAAGATTTTCATTTCTAAACATTTAAGTTTCAAATGTCACATTATATGATTTTTAACTATATTATGAACTTTATTAGTAAATATTATATAAGATTTGTATAACAGTTTGAATCTAATTCTATATAGCTACTTTTTTATTCAAAAATCATTAAATTTTATTAAGTTTTCCTTGTTAGTTATTGTTAGTGTGTTTAGAATTAAAAATGTTGTGCTGCCCCAAAGAGCTCTTATTCTAATGTGATTGAGGGTAGGAAAAAGATCATGCATGCGTGCAATTGCAGTATGTTTTTATACTGTTTTTAAAACAATAGATATGCATATCTTTTTTTTTTCCTGTAATTTTTTGTGATGTCTAAAAAATAGCAAGTAAAATTTTATCGATTTTAGGATTGCTTATTTATGTATATCTGTTATTTAATGTTTATTAAGTGTAATTTTTTGTTTTGTAGCCATCGCGAAGTAAATTACATCCCGAGCCTGGTGCACCGGGTCGTGCCAATAAACAATCTGTGCTAAAGTAAGCAATTAAATCATTTATCAAATTTATATGTCCTGCCTTTTATCTGTTATTCTCTTATTAAATTAGCCTGTTGCAAGCTGTTAAATGTATTAATTATCATATATTTTCTGTAACTGAGATTTATTTGCCATTACTCTTAGATTTTAGATTTCATGAATAGTAAAGAAAGTCATTTTATTCTTTAAAATTTTGTATCTAACTTAAAAATTTTTTTTTTTAATGAACAGAATTATTATTTCTTTGATGATTAGTATCAAAACTCTTATGATGCCTTCTGACTACACGCCACCAATAACTTAAATAATATTAAATAGTATCTGTTCAGTACTATTTCAAACTTGGAATATTACTTTTGATTGCACAAAATTTAAAATTAATTAAAAACCTTTTTTAAATATAGGTTAAAGTTACTTAATTTTTCTAAACCTTTGTAAATAGTTTTAAAATATAAAAGATCTTAGATATCAGTATCTAATACAATAAAAATATTTTAAAATTTTAAAAAAAAAAATATTTTTTTTTAATCTTTGCTCTTCAAAATTTTTGAATAAGTTTTGAGTCATTTGTAATTTGGAAAGTAATCATTATTAACTGTCATTGCATGCACAATGACAGTTAAGTATGGCAATTAATTTCTTAGTATGATCAATAATTGTTTGTCTGCTTTATATTAATGTCTGCTTTCTGTATTTTATAGCCGCAGAGGAGGTCTTCCCCAAAGAAATGGTTATGTCTTACCACCTCGAGGTGGCTATGGTGGAGGATTTTCTAATGGTTATAATAGACGTTATGATGGCCCTCCATTGGGGGGTGACTCTTTTTATGACCGCTCTTTCACATTTGGTCGGGATCGCATGAGGCCATATCCTCCACCATATGAACGTCGCAGCCCTACTATGCCACCTTTACGAGATGAATATCCAAGAAGACTGCCTCCATTATCTTCGGATCCCTACTCTAGGCCATTGCCGCCTTTGCCCTTGAGAGAGGAATTGTACGAACGCCGTACAATTCTTCCGGATAGATCGGACTATCTTTACTCTAGACGATCTCCGCCATTGTCTTCCATGAGGTATAATTCATGTTTCATATTTAAATTTTGTTTTTCTAATTATATTAAAAATTATGTTGTCTTAATTAATTTGTATTTTGTGTGGTAATAAATTAAATTTTTTAAACTTTAAAATTGTATCTCTTTAAAAACAGCTTATAATAAAGTATTTTTTAGGCTCAATTTTTTGTTTAAAAAATATATAAATAATTAATAAAAAATGTTAGGAAAATTGTATTTTTATTAGTTTTAATGTCTTTGTCTTAGTTTTTGTTATATACATATGTTTTTCTTGTAGGTCCCCTTATGGCTACGACTCCATATTTAATGGGTAAGGTTCAATTATATATATTTTAATTAAATGCATGAGTTTATTATTATTTACATTAATTTGATTTCCTTTGCATGCTTATTAAATCATTAACATAAAGGATAAGAACATGGAATTTAATATTTTGAAATTGCATGTTATGTATCAGGAGTTCATAAATTTAAATGCTAATTTTTATATGAGATGTTTTCATACAAGAGCCAATGCTTTAATTTATTATTACAGAATTTTATTTTTGATCGTACAAGTAAATGATGGAGATGTTCTTGTAAATTTTCCCTCAGTCTTTTAAAATGCTTTTTTTTTATTACTAATCTTCCTTGTTCTTCCTAGTGCATGATGTCTTAGTTTTCTCTCTTTTTCTTCCTGGCTGATTTTTGTTTTGTGTAATGGTAGTGGTTTGCTTTTGTGTGCCTGATTGTGTTCCTAATGTTTCCGTATAAAAATTACATTAGCAATTTTTTCCGCCTTTGAAATGAGTGATAAATAAAATACTGATTTATGAATATTTCTTTTTTAAAAAGTTTTTGATGTTAATTGCGTTTATTTTTATCAAAAATGAAGCCGAACATTCACTCATCTTACGGCCTTTCTTTTTATTTTTCATAGCAATACAAGAGCACCGCCGCCATCGGCCACCCGACGTCTGTCTTATTTTTGAAAGTATGCACGGAATCGCGTCCTCGACGAGCGCTCAATCTATTTCTTCGCCCTGCGTTTCAAAAACCGACTTTTTAATTTATACGAATCATTAATAAAAAAACACTCGCTGTTTTTAGGAAGAGACAGCAATTTTAACTTTTATTTTGTAGAACTCTGTGTCATTTGTCAACTTTTTTAATTAAATATTTACTAAATATCGATTTTTGAATATCATCGTTATTGTGTAGAGAATTTTGTTAAGGCTTCTTTTTGCATCTCATTATTCTATTAATGTATTTATAACTTTTTATTGTGATGTGAATTATGTTAAGATTTATTTGTTAGTAAATATAGAACGATAAGTGGTGGCTTCCCTAGTGTTTTCCACGTATCATAATGCCGAATAAAAATAATAAGAACTTTGAAGTGTGCGATGTTTTTATTTATTGGAATAAACTCGTCATTTTAATATATACCGTTAACGAAATATTGATTTTTTTATAGTTGCGCAAAATGAGAACTAAATGATTTCCTGCAATTTATATCGTAATATGTTTGAAATTTCCAGGGATATTATTTTTTAAAGTTAACTGTAGAATTTTACTTTTCCGATCTTTTTTACCGTTTTATCGATTTATGTACTAACTTAAGACTATAAGGCGATTGTATTTATAAATCATGATTATTATCTAAAATATCAAACGGAAATCGTTTTATCTCATTTAATAGACAAAAGTAATCATTTTCCTTGCCTTTGGCTTATCTACATATTCTTTTGTTTATAATGTATGTGCCTGCTTGTTTCTGCAAATGTTGCCTTACTATAGACATTTTATTTTTTTTTACCTTTAATTTTTTTAAAGGTATTCACATTAATTCAACCATCAATTTCTGTGGATCTCACATAAAAACTTGCCAAAGCATTTTTTGATTTAATTGTATATTTCATTAAAAAACTATCCCATTTTTAATTGCCAATACATTTTACAAACATGTTTTTTAACAATTTTTTTACTGTACTTTTTGCTAAAAATAAAAATTTAAATGATCCTAAGTGATTAATAAAAAATAAATTTTTTCTATTTAATATATCTTAGTGCATTCATTAATCATTAAAACTATTAGATTTCATTTAAAAAAAATTATTTGTGATAGAAAGAACTTCAGGTATGTAATAGAGGTGTTCAACTTCTGTAATTTTAATTTTTTTGCTATTGAATCGATATTTTTTCTCTTTTAATTTGTTTTCCTCCCATTTTATTAATGAATTATATTTAGATTTCCAATAACTCTGACATTGGATAAAAATTTTCAGTCTTTTTGAAAATATATTTATGAAAGTATCAGAATTTTCAACATTCATGGACAGTGTATGTCATCGTATATGCTGGAATTGAGTAGAATATCCTAAGTAGTTGACGAGCTTAAAGCAGTGTATGCCACACATTTTTGTATATAAAATGCTATTCAAGCATTTTACTCCTAGCAAATAACACAAAATATTGTGATGCCTCTTGGTAAACTAGGGGGCCCCGTACACTTTAAAGTTACTTTCAAAAGATCCTTTAAGGTTGATTTTAAAAAAAGGTTTTTTTATTACTTTGTATGTTAACTATTTTATTTTTACATATCACAGCTGATAAGTTATTTGTTTCAATGATTTCTAAGTTCCTAATTTTAATTCTATTGATAAATTCAAAGAAGCTGTGTAATTTTTTTTAAAAATAATTATAATTCCTTAATGTTTGTACAAATAAAAGCATTAAAAATAGTTCTATAAATTTTTGATTCTAATGCAGAAATCTATTCAGTATTCTTTATCCTTCAAATCGAAGTTTCTAGTCTTAAGATTTCCATGTCAGTTGCTTTATTAATTCTGGATAAATGCAAGCTAATAATATTCAAATGTATTCAGTATTCATCAACAATCAGTTATTGAGCTACTCAAAATCTCATTCATTTAAACTTAACTGAAAACTGGATATATGTTTAATATTAGCACTCTTTTGCTAAAAATTACATGTAGCCTTTTGTTAAAATGTTAATTGGGGCTACCAAGACACTGGACTTAAGTTTCAGTTTTATTTGAAGAATATAGAATAATGGGATATGTTAAACAAATGTTCATGAGTTTCATAATCCTTTGGTGTTACTCTTATTGTTTAACTATAATTCCAAACTGAGGTTTCGGTAATGTTTTTGTTTAAAAGGATCATATTTTACGCTGTTTTCCAACCCCTTTGACCTTATTACTGAATTTATTTTAAATTCTTTACACTCGGAAAGTAAAAGTTTTTACTGATTTCACAATTATTCTACACAAATTATTCAGTGATGCATACAACTTAATTTGTAATTTTAATTCCTTTTTTTCTCTCCATGACTTTAAAAAAAAAAATATTTATTTTTCTTCAATTTAATAAAATTATAAATGCTTATTTAATTATAACTTATGTGTATGTTTATTTTAATGGAACCAATCTTTAAAGATTGTTTTATTGCATCAAAATGATTTAATTATAAAATACATGAAACCAAAATCTTATTTAACTCGTTCACACATTTTTGATATTTGTTTCTTCATGTTTTAAAGTTGAATCAAAATTTTTATTATTTTTTCACAAGTAATAAATATTATACGGGTCTATAATAGTCTTGATAAGGATAACTTGTGTGTGTGAATTAGATTTTTTTTTATTCATGCTTAAATATTTAGTATGTTCACTAAATATAACTAAATCCATTAAGATACAGGTGAATATGATTGTTACAATTTGGTTGGCTCAAAACATGAAAAACCTTCATGTTTGTCTGCAATATTTTCTTTTAAATATCTATTTTGCTTCATAATCTCAACATGACCTGTAATCCTTTCCACAGAATGTGTTTAATTCATTAAATAGAGAAAAATATTAAATATACAAGCTTGGTTACCCAGTCAGTATTGGACAATAATTCTTAAATACCTTGCTTTAATTTGCTACTAGAAAAGTAATTTTACTTTTATTTTCTTATTAAGTAAAAGTCAGGTTAGTTCTTAGCTCCTTGTTACTAATGCTACCTGATTGAGCAATATTGGATTGAGGCCCACAAAATTCATCACGGCAAGGGGCTAGTTTTTATACCTGTCCTTAGTCCCAGCTTTGAGCACCACCCAGATGACAGTACGATTTAACTTGGTCATCCTCCTCTATCTTAATTTTGAGGGATAACAGAAGAGCCTGTGCTCTGAAACCTCTTCCCCTTCCACCACCCTTGAGGGGATTTGCTGCTCAACAAATGTTTAAAGAGCCGCACAGGCACTATACATTTACAAACATTCATGCCTTTTGCAGCATTTGAACCCAAGCCCTATGGCACAGCAGTCACGGACCCCTTACCAGATGAGCAGCATTTTGCTTATTGAAAGCAGCCACCTCCAGTATGAAAAATGTATATACTGTGAATTCATTTTTTCAAAAAGGTCCTCACATGTTCTGGAATTGAGTATTTTGTGTCAAATTTCACTTATAATTTTTATAGCATAATTTGGGCAGTTCATATAAAAAAATTTTTTTATCAAGTTTCTTGTGTTACATAATTCCTTGTTTAGTCCTTTGTAAATTCCTTATCCTTGAACATTTTTCACCTTTGTTTAAATCCCTTAAAACATCAATTTATATTATCAACATCATTTGTATTTGTTCCTATATTCCCCTTTTCCTGTTCATTTCTGCGATATGCTTTCCCTTCTAAGTGGGTTTACTGCATGTCTTCTTAATTTCTTAATTATTCTTATCCACAAGGGTATAAATGAATTCAGATTAACAAAAGCATAATTTGTTTTCGTTTGACTTGCGAAAAAGTATGTTTTATTGAATTATGCCTTTTCCGATCTACGCTATTTTTTTTAATAAAGTTTCCATTGTGAATATTAAGTACCAAGCCCATGTTATATTTGAAGATTATGATATAATGGAAGAGGATATTAACTTTGGAAAGTGATTTTGCTATATTTGATCTTGTTTATTCTTTTCTGTAAAAACACCAAAAAATTCAAATTGGTAAAGGAGTTATGTGCTCATTTATGACCTTTAAAAAGTTATGATCTATTAAATGATCCTGTTTATTTTTTTATTATAAGGAATGATCAAATTCCATAACTGATATCAAGTATCAAACCAATATATTTCAAACAAGAATTGAAGCAGAAGAGGATGTAAAAATGAGTTTGCTTGACCATAAGAGAATCAACAAATTCGAATTGTAATCTGTGCTTTTATAATCCAGGAAGAGATATGATATGTTGAATAAACTTGATTATTTTATTGTTTAAAATAATCAAATTCCATGGCCAATACTGTAGAGTCTTGAAAACTTGGCCAAATGTGGACTGGAGGGTGGCCGAGTTTGAGAAAATGTTGAGAATGGGATTAAAAAAGAATAAGTTCTAATGTTTCCTTTAAAAAGGCTACTTCTCTTGTACGTATTTTTTGCTTGAGAATACAACAAAAAATAAACTTCCCAGTACTCTTAGGAAAAGTGTATACTTTTTGGTGACATAGAGCATTTACTACATGAAAATGAAAATTAATGAATGCATGGTACCTGATCAGACACTTCAGAAAAATTTTATGAAGGCATAGAGAAATGAGATGAAAATCAAGTAGCCAACTTTGAAAAAATTTTTTACCTTTTAAAGAAATGTGTTATGTATGCCCTGTTGTATTCTGCATTTTGCTGCTTCATCATGAAGACAATGGTAGAACAATAAGTCCATTAACGATGCACCTTGTTCAAAATATTGAAGGGCAGTTTCAACAGAATTTTATCACTCACTATTTGATATCTTAGGAATTTGAATGGTGTCCTTAAATGTTAATGTTTTCTTCATTTTCCAACGATTTTTCATTAACTGTGGCATAAGCAACAATGGTAAGGTTTTTTCAACCTTCAAGGATGGGTCTGAGTTATCCAGAGTGTCGAGTTTTCAGAACTCTACTGTATAAAGTATCAAACCAATATTTTTGAAACTGAAACAACAATTTGAAGATTGTACTGTAGAAGAAGAGGATATAACACATTTATACATGAAGGTGGGTTTGCTACATTTCATCATATTTATTGTTAACTGTAACAAAATCAACTGATTCAAATTGGCAAAAGAGCTGTTTGTGCTCTTTTGTGACCCTTGTTGAAATGAATATTCTTACTGGAATTGAATAGACATGATTATTTTTTTAATAAAAAATTTCATGATCAATATTATGTATTAAACCAGTAAGTATTAGAAGATTGTGTTGTAGTAGAAGAGGATTCTAACATATGAAAATAGGTTTGTTGCATTTTTTTTTTTTACTATAAAGGAATATAAATCCAAAAAGTAAAATGGTTAATCTGTTTTATGTAAAAATGTATTGTTTAGTACTCAAATGTGATATCCATTAGAAATCAAAAGAAAAGTTCTGATTTTGAGTCACAATATTGATTTGTTTTTTCTTGGAACAATTTGATATCACATAGACTTCAATTGAACTAGTAAATGCAAAATGTACTTATAAATCATTTAATATTCAGTTTTTGTTACAACAGAATAACTTAAAAAATTATCAAAATTTTTAATTCTGCCTGGTGTTTTAATTTATCCCCCCCAAAGTGGTATAAATAAACAAATATTTATTGGTTGTAAACTCATGGTTTGCATTATTTCTATTGAGTCATTTTGCTACCAAAAACACATGAGGTTGAGAGTTGATGCACTTTAAATCTGCCAAAGATAGAACTAAACAGAGTGCCTGCTAAGGTATCCTTGTCACTTGATCGTAATTCAAAATTGTGAGGTCCATCATCAATAACTATTATGCTCCTTCAGATTCTAGTGCTAATAAACAATCTCCCTCCATGGTAAGCTGCAACAAATTCTTTTGAAGAGTTCACTTGTGATGAAAGCTACAAGCGATAAAAATTTCAAAACTTGATTTGAACAAAGTACTTCATGCATTTTTTTAAATAACTGAATATATAAGGTAGGTAATGACCAGTATAACTTCTGATTGCTTGGGGTATATAGTAATGGATTTATGGTAGTCTCCTTTTCATAATTTATTGTAATATCTAGCATTGTATTTGGATTAAAATACTTAAATTGCATTTAATTATGGGTTCAGTGAAATCACACACACACACATCGTTATTGCTTTAAACTAGATTTGTCTTTTTCTTCAATTCCTATTATTATTTGTTTCAATGAAATTGGAGCACAACATTAAAGAATATTATATTTTGATATTATTTTAAAATCTTAGTTAAACCAACAATGCTACTTCCTTGTTGTATACTGAATTGTTGCTATCTAAATTACATATAATAAGCCGTATGATTTTAACTTTGTGTAATATGTTCCTAATGCATTTTTTTTTCTTTTTAAAACTATTTTGTCAAAATTTTATTTAATGAAAAATATTCTGTAGTATTTACTCATGCTAAATTTGAGTGAAGTTTCTAGTGCTAATTTTTTAAATTTCACATGATTAGGTGTTTACGTTGATGTCCCTAATACAGATTGTTAAAAATATTTTGTTTAAAATACCTCACATTGCTTAAAATCTTGATGTGAGGTTCAAAATAATGCTTTTACTGAGCAATGCTTTTACAAAAAAATCTGCTTTTTGTTTAATAACTATGTACAACAGTTTAGATATGTAATGAAGAATTCTCATTTTGGGTTTAACTTTGTTTTAATAATGAACTCTTTTTATATACTTGTATGATTATATATTTTGTCTTACTAGTAAAACTGGTTTTGTTAGAAAATTTAGATCTGTAGTCTAATCCAATAGTAATGATTTACACTACTAAAATCTCTTAAAAGAGAAAAGGATATGGTAATTTAATTCTTTATTAGATCTCTCTCTTTATTGTAATGCTTCTTAAATTTTAATCATGAGATTTTTTTAAATGATATTCTACATTATAGGATTATTTTTTTTATATTGATTCTTGTTGCTTGCTGTTCTTCCCCCCCCCCCCCTTCTTTCTAGTTTATTATTAATTAGGGCTTGATATTGTTTTATATGAAACTATTTTTTTTCTCTTTGCATTTAGTTTTTATAATTTTTTTTTTTTTTTTTTTTGAGTTAGCTTTACATCATAAGAGTGAAATTTGTTTTGAGTATTTTATTAATGTTTGAATATTCTTCAGCTATTGAAGGGAGCAGACTTCCTGATTCCTTAGTTCAATAATCATAGTGGCCATTGAACCCCATCGTGGTAGTTTGGAGGTGAATAATATCTTTTGATGTTATGCTTATATAGATATCTAATATATTACTCAGTTTAAAAAATATATTGATTTTCTAATAATAGTTTAAATTTGCTCCCAATTTTATTAATGTTTTTTTTTTCCCATTGCCCTTTAACTTGATCAGCACTGTTTAAGGTGACTGCCTACCTTCGCACCCAAATTTTTTAAAAAAACAATTTTTTGAAACAAATTGAGTATTTTTAGGAAGAAAAGTAGAAAAAAATATGTAAATACATAAACATTTTAAAATAATTATTGTACTTTTAGAAAAATTGGTTGTTTTGAAGGAAATTTTACCAAATTTATACTAAAACGGGAAACACTGTACAAAACATTCTAATGCAGTTATCTTAATTTCCTTTATACACAACATACATACTATGGTGCTTCTTAAAATGAACCAAAATCTAAGAGAAATATGAAAATACAAAAAAATTACAGGCAATTATAAATTATAATATGAAGATTTTGATATTTTTTAAGGTTTTTCTTCATAAAAACTACACTAAATGAAAAACTATTCAACCTACAACAAAACTTTTGGTTCACTTTATGAAAAATAGTACAAAAAACATTCACACAAAATTTTAAAGCATTATCTTGTTTTGTTCTTAAAATATCATGCATCTCGTAAGAAGTTTCTTTCGAAAACATAATTTTGAGAAAAACACATTTAAAGTTTTATGTTAATGTAAAAAGGTATACATACTCTACAAAATTTTCTAAAATTCACCAGGATGATATGTTACACCTTCCTTTTCTTCCTGGTGCAACCCTTTTTTCTTTCGGTGAGCTCGTGTTTGTTTCCTTTTCAATTTTGTAAAGGGTAGTGAATGTCTTTTTGCGTCGTTAATCCGTCGATAGTCATATAATTTTAATACGCTTACCATATAACTACCAACATTTAATCCCAGCTTATTTATTACTTTTAATAAGCCACTAGCACCTTCATTAAATTGTAAAACTGCTATATATGCCCCTAATTGTAAAGTTTGAAGTTCAACAAAGTTTTGTTTAGGAACTATGTTCCAGACCATTGAAACTCTCATTGGCGTTCTGAGTCATTCCATGCAAACACTTTTCTAAAAGTTTTTGATCACACAGTTTTAAGTATTGTGGTTTCACAATATTTATAATATTTTGTGGAAGTCCAGGGGATTTGGCGGTGAATATTTTACCTAGTGCCTTTGCTTTTTGAAATTTGCACCAACTATCGGTTCCAGTTGGGCATTGACCATGCATAGGCTTTTCGGTACTGGAACAGCAGTGGTAAAACGCAGCAATAACTGTGCTTTGCATGTTTGCTAAATTGTTTGTATTACTGCGAATTGCTATTCCGTAATAATTTTGCAATTTATCGATCAAATTGTCCGTCAATTTTCCCTTTCCTCCCAATCCTTTCACCGACTTTTTTAATTTTCTGAGATGAGTCCCAACCCTTTTCTGCACGTGACCAATGCATTCTAGTTTGTTAACTGTATTAGAAGCATACATATTTTTTACCGATTCATATGCTTTGGAATCCCCATCACCATAGTAATCCGTGTACTGTAATTTACGTAGATTCTCTGATCGCTCAAATATGCGATATGCTCCGACAGTCTCCATGCTTGAAGCAGAGCCCTTATGATTGAAACAAACATTTGTATTAGAAGCAGCACCTGGAACTTTAGTCAGATTTGAACACGTTCTACAAAAATGTGACATTATTTCAATGTCCAAAATCTTTCCTGTGTCAATGGATATGCAACTGACACAACCATTGTGAGACGAGTAGCCACGCTTCTGCCAAGTCCCATCCATCGACACGCCACAGCAGCTTAATGATTCTTTGGGTGAGTTTTTTAATTCTTTTACCTCAGTTGCTGCATTTTTCATGCTTTCTATAGAAACTATAGATGCAGCCTGCTGAATCTTTAATTCTTGATTTCGAAAAGCTTTTTTGGAAAGGAAAGGCAAGTCCAACATACCGAACAGTTTATTTCCAGCAGTGTACCCTTTTCCAATAACTCTTAAGGCAAAAAGAATCAGAGTATTCAGATTAAAATTATTGTTGATTTTTTCCGATGAAGTAAAGCCTTTTAAGAAATCACAGTTCTTACATTTTATGGAAAAGTTTGAGCATATTCCATACCTAGAGTCCTCTGTCAAACTGAGTTCATCATGTAAACAAATTGGGCAACAGAGTACTGAAAAAACAGAAAGCAAATTGGTGATATCAAATATTCGATGTCCGAATATTTCATTACAATTCCTAGAACTTTTTTCTGAGAAATTATCATTCACAACTTCAAGCTTTGATGCACTTGCAGTTTTTCGTTCAATGTTACTTCCAGTAGGTGTATCTTGAGCATCTATACTTGAACGTTTGTTTCTATATTGATTTCCGGAAAACTTTCGCTTTTTTGGGCGAGATTTATAATTATGGCCCATATTTAGAATGCTTTAAAAAAACTTTTAAGCAAATTTTTAAAGTAAAATATCAATTTTTGTGAGAAAAAGAGACCAAACATATAGCTTAAGAAAAACACAAGCTAGAATGTAAACAGACTGTCTGTTGCCAATTTTTAGCAAGAAATAACTGCACTAATAATAAAGTAATGGCGTAAACGCTAGAAAAATTACGGAAATATATTTTATAAATTAAAAAAATGAGAAAAACTGTAAAATTTGAGTTAAAAATTGCAATTTTCTGCAACTTCCGGTTTTGAAATGCTACTTCCGGTTCCCTTTAGCAGAGAGTGATGTTTTTTAAAATCACTCTAACTTAATTTCTATTTTGTGTTAAGGAAAAAAGAAAAATGTTCAAACTATAATATTTTGAAATAAAAAAAATTGCCTTATGTGGTCGAAAAACCACATTTTCAACGTAGGCAGTCCCCTTAAACTGTAAAATATGTGGTTCTCTATTAATTTCTTGGCAACTTGCCTCAATTTTATGCATTTTAACAATTGATGAATTATTTTTGATTTCAACGAGACATGCATGAGCTATGTCTTATGTATGTATAAAATATAAAAAAATTATCTGGTTATTCACACACACATTTTCCTAAGTATAAGAAAGTTGAAATGTGTACTTCAGGATATTGACATTAAACAAATTAATCTTTTCTGTTTTAGGAATTAAAAATATTATTTTAATTCAATTAACTTTGTGTTATTTGTTCAGAAATAGACCTAAATAAGTACACCTTTAACTTCAAAATATATTGTTTAAAATGAAGTGCAAGAAGTGGAAACTCTACTCCCTCCCAAAAAAAGGTTATGCCACTAATATGCTCTTTTCTTCTTCTTTTTTTTCTGGCAAATAAAAAATAATTTAAAATTATTTCTCAACATATATCACAACAGAAACAAAATATAGATACAACTTAATGCAGAATAAAAAATGCAGCTGCAGATAGCTTCAGTAGACCTAAACTTTGATAATTAATATAAAAAAATGCAAACATGTATCCCTGTTATTAAATGTAATTCAATGGTAGATGATATCAGGAGTACAAATTATTGAGTAAATTACATTAATATTATGTTAAATTAAAAAAAAAATATTGTATTTTTCTTAATTGTTTTTAATTTAAAATACCATAACGTTGATTCTATGTTAAATATGATTTTAAGATCTTGGTTCCCCGAAAACGCTTTATAGTTTCAAGGGTTTCAATAATCAACATAGTTAGAAGACCACTGAAGTAGATAAAAGATTTTCTCATGCATTTCATATTAGGAAATATTTGTGATAAAAACACTATTCCCTTCTTAGAAAATAAAGTAGCATGATTTTGAACTTTGAGATTCAGATTAGAAATTTTAGACTGTCAACTGTGCAATTCTGTAATTCTTTAAAAATTTAATTGACTTTGGGGGGGGGGCTTTGTTCAAATCAAGGGATTGCATTGTTCAAGAGATAACTGATGTACACAATTTGAGTTGTAAACTATATGTTTATTAAAATTATTTGAAGACAAAGAATATCTAGTACCATACTTTCCAGTGTATAAGGTGCACTTTTTTTTGTCTTAAAAAATTATTTTTGAAAACTTGGCATGCCTTATATACACTCACTTCCAAAGGTTAAGCACGAAGATGTAAAATGCAAAAAAATCAACAAATACTGCTTTGATTGACACAAAATTTGGCAGTAAAATAGTGTATATATTTAACATAAAACAAAATCAATAATTATTTACAGAAATGAAAACAATATTAAATCTTTGTAAGTTATCAGATAATTTCATACTGGAGACTTAACAGAATTATGTATAAAGTGAAAATAAACAGCATAAAATGAAAAAAGGACATTAATAGGGTATGTGATCCCCCCTCATCTGTATGCAAATTTTACACCTTCTGACCATGCTTTTCAATTAGATGGTCAACCACCGCAGAATTAAGCAATCACCATTCTTCTTGTAGAGCAATTTCCTGCTCAATAAGAGTGGCTGGAGGTGGGAAACGTGAAGATAGAGTATCCCAAAGATTTTCAATTGGATTAAGGTCGGGCGAATATGCTGGCCACACCATACGCGCAATCCCTTCACTCTCCAGGTAGTCATCAACAATGTCAGCTCTATGGGGACATGCGTTATCGTCCATTAAAACAAAAGTAGGGCCAACTGCTGCAGCGTACAATCTCACAATGGGTTCTAGGACTTCATCTCGATACTGGACAACCATCACAGAACTCTGTTTAAATATGTGCAAGTCGGTGCGGTATCCTAATGAAATCCCTGTCCACACCATAATGCTTCCGCCTCGGAATGCGTGATGTTTTGGGGCTGATTGTGTGTTCCTTGTTTACGCCATATCATTATACACTTGTCATCTGTCTCCAGAGCAAATCTTGACTCATCAGTAAACATGACATTGCCCCAGTCAGACACAGTCCAATTGCCATGTTCCCGGCACCACTTTAATCGTGCCCCTCTTGATTGGACGGATAAAGGAACACGTACCCGGGCATACAGTCCATTCTTCGGTGTACAGTAACTGCAGATATAGCCTTACCAATAAACGCTGTAGCCATAGATTTCACACGTGTGGAGATCGCTTTGCGATTCGGCTTGGCTACAATAGCAATATATCAATCTTCCGCTGGTGTTGTAACCATTTGGCGACCGCCTACGGGCCTTTGGACAACTGTCTGTGTGGTTTGAAATTGTTTCCATAAACGTGAAATTACAGAATGATGAGCGCCGAAGAAAAGAGCAACATCTGTGTTTGACTGTCCTGCTTCAATGTGCCCCACATCACGCCAGCGCTCAGAATCTTCCATTCGTTTTCTGGAAGTCATAGAAACACGCTTGTCTTGAAAACAAATTGTACAAAAGTTTTAAACACCTTCTATCAGCACTTACAATCAACTTCTGTAACCCTTCATAAAGCTGGCTTCTTATAAGACTGCCCTTTTTGCATATTTTTTGACATGAAAGCACGATTGGCTGTTACCTAACATATTTGCATACTTCCATCTGCCTCTGCAGCGAATTGCATCCTCTTCAATTCAGATTGGCTTCCGGAAATTAGCATTTTCCTCTCCGTGCTTAACTTTTGGAAGTGAGTGCATTAAATACTTAAACTAACTCACATTTGATTTCGTATGATTCTATGAACTATCCCAGAAATATGCACTAAAGGTATACTTTACTCAAAGGATTGCTTTATGTACTAGAAAATATAGTGGTTAGTATTCAGTAATCTCAGTAAGATAATATTTTCAAGGAAAACATCCCTTAATTTTGATGAATTATTTGCTTAAGGATTTCTTTTACATGATTAATTGAATCAGTACAGATAAAAACACTCATAAACAAAAAATTATCCCCCCCCCCCAAACTTAAGGATAATTTTGCTGTTGGATACACTCTTGAGTACATAGAAGTAATAATTGAAATATATAGTTGGTTCTTGTTTATGTTTAACCAAGGATTATATTATAGGCTTCTGCAATATCAATTAAAAAGGTAATACAACAAAGTATTGAATTTATCTGCAGTGTGCTTTCATGCATTTTACACTTCTCAGTGCATGAATTCCAATGCTCTACTTCTGTTGTTTTTGTGTTTATATTGTAATTTGGTATTTTTTCTCTTGGTGAACCAATACTAGTCAGCAAGCATTACTGCATTTCTTTGCAATGGATAATGATATTCCATAATAGATATCTGTGGAGGAAATTTTTCACTGATTATTATTCCAATACTATATAGAGAAAAATATGGATAAAAATGTGATAATTAATATCATAATGACATGTGGAAGCCTAAGTTTTTAAAAATTTTCTCCTTGTTTTTAACTATTTGTGTAATTTGTAGTTTTGTTATTCTCTAGCAAATTTTCCACAACATCTTTAAATAAGGATCTTGTTTTTCTTCATTTCTATGAGAACACTTTTATGCTAGTCATTCTTCATAAGTTTTTAAATACCAAAAACTTTAATTACACCTTTTATTTTGGCATTCAATATTGACAATAACAAATCTTGTACAAGCACATATTCTTAACCATCTCTGTTGAAGGGATAAAAACTTTAATACTCAGGCTTCATAATTTTTTGTGATCACTCCTGTAAGCAATAATGTTTATCTGGTGCACAATTGTGCTGCTCACATGTAGAACATGAATGTTTTGTTGCATTCTCAGAAGAATAGAAATGTCATTCTTGTCAGTATAAAATTTCCATTTAAAGTCACTGTTTTCAGTACAAGAAATAACTTTTTCAAAGCATCATAACAATACACTTTCCCTGAAGCATATCCTGCAGGACTGGTCAAAACCTTGAAAATGCAAATGTAAAATAAATTCATGTAAGTGAATGTTAATTGTTCTGTACGCGAAGCAACGTTATGATCATTCTAAAGATTTAATCATTTCCATTGTAAGGGAGTAATAATACTTTTAAACTCAAATTTTAAAAGTTACCAATCCTCTATTTTATAACACTTTTAAAAATGATGTGGGGCTTGGAATATTTTTACAAAATCGTATTTCACCAATTGGTTCATAACTAGCGTCTATCTTTATGTGTACATGTCATGAAAATTCATATGTGTTTTTCACACATTTCACTCCTGAAACATTTATTCTTACCTGATTCCAAGCATCCATAAGGTCATATGAGACTGAACATTTTTATGAGGTAATGTAATCCATATTTGTCTTACTTTCAAGATTACAAAAAATGGCACACATTCTTAATCTACTAAAAGATAGTTTATTGATAGATGTAGTTCAGGAAGTATGTCACTGTAAGATACTGGCCTTTTTGCAAAATTGATATTGAGACATAATATGGTTCTACTTCTTAGAAGTAGCTCTTTTGCTGTCAAAGTCACAGAAAAATAGCAGTTTTCTAAATGATCTCTAGGTTGATTTGTGGCACTTTTAAGTTAGTAGAACAGTATAAGCAACAAAAATTTAGTGCCCATACTTATCTAGTTCACCAGCTTCACACTTTCAAAAGAATGCTGGTTGGTAACTTTAGTTTTAGAAGGAAAGCTATCAAATTTTCCACGAATGTAACAAAAAACTATTGTCTCCTTGGATTACAGCTAATTATATACTACACTGGTCCTCATTTCATAATGTTCAGTGGCACCTAAATTGTATATGTGACAGGATCATTTGATCTTGTCTTTGTTGTTTGTATTGATTCACCTGGAGAATTTTTTTTTTTTGTCAGAATCTAAGCATCTTGTGTGCTTTGGCTCTCTTAATTTAGTTTTCATTAGCAATAAAATTATGGAACCACTTTCTTTATATTCTTTATCATTATGTCCAATAATTGTAGTTTGTTTGAAATCTAATAATGCTATGTGATATACTAAATTGATGGTACAAATCTTTAGAGGTGTTAGAGCTCACTAAAACAATTTTTGTATTGGAATATATGGGCGAAAGTGCTGCTTTGAGGCTCAGACAGAAAAAAATAACACATTAATGGAAACATAAAACACTCATTAGCAGCATACTTAATGAATGTATTCGGTACAGAAAATGTTAAAACATTTTCTGTACAAAATCACTCTTAAGTAATCTGCTGATGAACATTTTATGTCTCCGTGAATGTGTTAGTCTTTTCTGTTTGGGCCTCAATGCAGCACCTCTGCCAAAATATTCCTGTATAAAAATTCTTTGTTTTAGTGAGAGCTCTACCATCCCTCAAAGTTTGTCCCATCATGTTAGAATCACCCTGCATGTAATCACATAGCTCAGAAATAAGAACCGACTTCTTTTTTATATATAAATATTTTCAAGACAAGTTTTTTTTTTTAAATTTCCCTAGAAAAATGTAATGTTTATCAGTGTTATCTGTGGATTCACAAAAATAATTGTTCTCTTAAAAAAATTGCTTTAATTTTATTTTCAAAGCATTTTCTTAATATAACTATAACAGGAAAGGTGTAACATCATATGGCAGGATGGCTGTTGACAATGCTATGGAAGTACTTATCTGATGTTGGCACTCCTACTGGAATTTCTAATGTTTCCTATTGTGCAGAGCTTGACTTCCTTTTGGAAGGTGGATTATGTTAATGATGACCATCATTTACAATTCTGTTTTTACATTTTTACTGTGGTAGCCAATACAAATAAATCTCATAGTACAATGTGTATTTACTTTATTTTGGTTTTGTGTATGTTAAAACATATGATCAGTTAATAAAAGTTTTTCTATGTGATTTTGTCTTTTTATTTAGAAGTAGTTACTAATGCAATTTAAATTATAATTATGTAATTTAAATTGTGTGTATTATATATACATGATCACCAAATATTTGGGAAATGCAGAAAATTATTTTTCTGGTTCATGATTATTGATACGAATGCAGATGTAAATATGACTCAATGAAGATACAAATGCTTACTATTAGCAGATTATCATAATGAAATTAGAAGAAATCCAGTTTGTGAAATTCATGAATAAGGACATATACAGAAACACGACAGGTAAGTTACTTTTCTTGCAGTAACACTCCTTTTGGGAAAGTTAACATGCGGTTTGCTTCCTAGCATGAACTTGAAAAATAAGATTATGGCAACCCTAGAAAAGAAAAATATACCAAAGTTACCAGATTTGTAAAAAAATACAATATTGCCAATGAATCATTGAGAAGGCTCAGAATCGACCCTTCTAGAAATTTCCATGAGTTTATATAAAAGACTTTTGAAACAGGTTGAGTCAGTGCAGAACAGAGCTCAGTCATGTGCGTTGACTGTGATGGCTAGAGGCTATGCAGTGAAAATCGCTTAACACGAAATTGAGGGGACTGAAATATTTTTTTGTGTTGAAGGATGTTGCTGAAAAACAGATATGTTAAACACAATTAAGTTTATTTTACGTTTTATTTTCGCAGACATGTGTATATGCATGTATTTAATAAAAACCGTTTAAACGTTTACGTAATTTGCTGTCTTTATTTAATTATTGTTGATAAAATAGTTAGCAATACCGAAATCTTAACAAATTTCCGTTTTCTTTTGTTTTTTTGATAAATGGCCTTAAGAAGCTCCATCTTCATTTTAAGCAAAATAGCAGTTTGTTTTCCATCTAAGCTCTTTGCCATTGTGCTTGAAAATTTCTTTTTTTTCTAAAGTAGAAAAAATAATGCAAATTAAACTCGTTGATTTTTACTTACACTGCAATGTACTCGTGTCTGAATTTCAAAGCCATCTGATGAGAAATGAGGTGATTTTGTGATGGAGGGGGAAAGTAGCTCAGATAAACAAAATAGGCTTGTGTCAGGCTATTCTGAGGGTATTTTAAAGCCAAGTTGGCCTCCTTTCTGTGAAACGATCGTTCTTCCATTTCACACCCTTCTTAAATATAGCCTGTGAAGTTCTTGTTTTCTGCATTTCGTTCATTCCCAGAAGGGGAATTATTTCGTGTCAAGTGATTTTCGTTTTGTGTTAAGATAACAGAAACTCGTGAAATACGTAGTAATTTATCAGGACCGTTGTATTATTTCGTGTTAACTGATATTTTATCTTAAACGTTTTCGTGTTAAATGTATCACACTGTATATCTGTTAGTGAAACTGTTTTTGAGAGCCATATCTGAAATGTTTTAAAGCTAATTATAACAAGTGTGATTTGTACTATTATAAATAATCAATTATTTCTTTATGTATATGTGTTGATTTGTAATCTGTTTGTCCTTGCCTATTAATAAATTTGCTCTTCAAATGATTGGAGTCGTCGGCTGCTTTTCATCCGCACGAATTTGCAACAATTCAGTGCAGTACATACGAGTTCTATAACCTGCATTTTGAGAACGTGTTCCGGATGCTCCACATTAAGCTGCAACTGCACTTCTAGACTTTTGATTGGGCATATATATATATGACTGCCTTCATACTTACCTTTTTCGTTTTAAAATTATCAGCTCACCTATTTGTTTTTTATTTTTCGCTGGATTAGAGAAGAATGCTAATCTCGCCAAATGTGCATTAATTTTTGTTTCCTGAAACTCTTTAAAAAATGCTTTACAGTAGCCTAATGGTTAAGGTTTTGAACTCATGCACTGCATATCACTTGTTTGAGTCCTGGTGCCACTGAACACCCGGGCTGATGTGCACTAAACCTATCAAGCTCAAAAGTCCTCCTGTTAGTGTGATAGAGGAGGTGCCAGCTCTGGTGTCATCCTCATCATTTTAGCGAGGCTCAAAATTATGAGATCCGTTGCCTAAGCCCCTCGAATTACTTTTAAGAGTGCAACAATATGTCAGCTTTAATTCTGTCCTTGTCACTTAACAGGTTTAAAATTACTGAGTCCATCTCCTATACTCCATATTACTTTGAAATTATTAAATTGTTGATTAAAGTAATAAACTGGTATATAATAAATATTGATTTTTTCTTTTTTTTTTTATGGATAAACTGCGAGGTTTGGAGCTGTTAATTTATTCATGTATCTTTTTTTTTAAATTCTAATTTTACTCCAATTTTGTGTATTTTTTTTTTAATAAAGATCTGATTTGATTTTATAGTAATTGCTTGCATTGTGTTCCTTTCAATTTGAAGTGGAACTGTATCAGTTAATATGTTTATGTTTTATCAGCATTCTAGTGATATATGTAAGTATATTTTACAAAGTTCTATAATCAGGGGTCGCCAACCTGCAGAACGCATGGCATGGCTGAGTTGTAACACTTTCACATGAAGACTTATGAAGAAATTTGAAAAGATAATAATAATTACCTAATTTTTTACTGTATTTTTGAAATATTATTGTTTTAGACAGAAAAAAACATCAAAATTTATTTTAAATACACTTAATTGAATTACAATTGAAAATTATAACGTAGGATATATTCCATTGTTGTGTGTGCTGGCTTTCCTAAGGAGATGCACTTGTGGTATGTGATTATTATCTCTTTCGATTAAAATCAGTCTAAATAAATTTTTATAACATGATTCAATGCATAAATTAACAAGGAAAACTTTTAAAACTTGGCTCATTATTGACAAACTATAAGGGCAATAATTCTTAAAATAAAACAATACAACCTATCGGGTTTTCCGGCATTTAAAGCTTAACTCTATATATTGATGCAGCGCTACAATTACTTCATTAATTTAACATATTATGTCTTACGCAGGTTCGATTAATTTCACTTATGTCTGCATCATATTAGTGGTTAGTACTTTAAAACTCAATTAATAAAACAATGAAGTTAAATTCGTTTATTATGTTTAAAACATACTAAGTTAAAATAATTACACTATTCAATTTTTTGAATAAGAATACAGCAACATTCCACTTATCTGAAACGGAGGCATGGAGCTGGGTGGTACTTGGACGGCCTAAATTCAACTCTCTTAATCTCTGTAAATCTGTGTAAAATCTGCGTAATATCTGCCGAGAAATGTCCCGGTTCCTCCTTTTAAGTGGAGGCAAATTACCCCCTTTTTCATCCGCACGCACTTTGGTCCTGCCTAACCATTGGTCAGGAACCAAGCGCAGAGTCACAAATTTCGCGACGACTCTTCCAAATTATGAGTTCATTCAACTTTGCTGACCAGCCGTTGTGACCCCCCTCAACTAAGGAATGCGACAACATCCTGTCAACAAGAAACAAGGGGAATACACACAAATTGCATGTGTCTTAGGGACCATCTTAAAACCCGATCAGCATCTAAGCCTTCCAGCCTCCAAGCCACCCATCACTCCTCCCCCCCTTTCAGACTCACAAACACCTGGAAAGAGAGAAAAAAAAAATAACACATATTTTGCAGTAGACATACAAAACTGAAATGGGAGTGATTAAATGACAATAGTAATAGTCCAACAGCGAGCCGGAAATGGATCTTCTTGACACGATGAAATCTCGGAAAAAACAACTGCAGGAGAGGGAAAAAAAAAACTGGAGGGGGAATCCTTGATCCCGACGATTGAGCCTTTTAGTGCCAAGTGCAGTAGGAAGTCTGTTGTGAAGGTGAAGAAATAACGACAATTATGTCCTGTCGTTTGACGAATTGAAGAGGGGTGAAAAACACCACCCTGGAAGAATGTAGCCGCCCTAATGGGTAGCCTATTGTTGAATTCTCTTATTGACTTCGCGGCATTGTAGAAACCTTTAAACGTTTGTCTCCTCTGCTCCCTTGTGTTGGAGGTCGTCAATCTTGACAGCTCCCGAACCTGATGAATGTGGCTGGCCTGTCATCCTGACGCCATGGCGAAGGGGAAAATTTTCCTTTCCTGTTGTCCGTGAGTTGCATTCCAGCTCGACCTTAATGAAAAAAATACTCCCAAAAGAGATTATAATAAGTACGGAAATGTTCTACACACACAAACACGTGAACTCATTATTTTCCATTTCACTTTCTCCCTCCCCACTAACTTCTTGACGGGCCGGGACTTTCGTTTGAATACCACACCGACCATCCCCTGCCTCCGTTTCTGCCAAACAAATGTAGTACAATAGAACGTCTTGTAAAGAAAGAAAAAAAAAATTCATAAAATTCGAATTTTGAGATGAGATCTGGCTACCGCATAATTTACACAAAAGAATTACACTCACGAAACATTGTAACAGTATAATTGTGTACATAACACAGCAGTGATTAATATGTAATATAAATAAAACAAGTGATATATATATAAAGATACAAGAAGTAAATACTTAAAAAAATTGATTGTGACACAGATTTTGGCGCGACATATATGCATAGTAAAATGGGTAAAAACAACATTTCCGATGTCTGGCATGAAAGTTAAACAGATATTTTGTATAATTATGCCAACTCCTCCTTCTCACTGATCATCGCAGAACGACATGATGAAGAAAATTATTATTATTTATGAGTTATAATGCAAAAAACAGAAAATCATCACAACATTGCATCACCTAACATCGAAATTCGACATGATAACAATATGGCATGATTACATAAGAAATTGCAACGTACACCAAAGTCAATGAGCATAAGGAATTCATAAATTCACCCTGAGCCTTGAGTACTAATTAAATTAAGCATGCATTTGAAATACAACGTACAACAAAAATCAATAGCATAAAGGAATGACAAATTCACCATGAGAATGCGTACGAATAGTATAACTTAGGCGTGCATTTTCCTTATTACAAAACGATGAATATGCATGTGATCAGGATGCAACCCAAGGTTAAGAAACAAAAAAATTAATACTAAAAGTAGACGAGATTATTAAAATTGTGGCATTAATAAAATGGATTTTAAGTCTATATATAAAAAAATAGAAGGCGAAAAAAAAACGAAACACTTCACTCTAACCTTTGAGTGCTATAATTGCTGCACTGAACAGAGCGATTCGCATGTCATCAACACCAGACACAAAAAAAATTTGTTCAACAATAAAAATATTAATTCCCATACTATAACTAATTCACCAAAATCGACTATCGGCAACTCGAATACTGACTCTCAAACAACATAGCCATAAAACCTTATAACCAATACGATCCGCTAACAAATTAACTAACGCTACAAACAGATAACTATCTCTCAAAAACAGAACTAACTCGACAACTGAAACTCTAATTCTCAATCATTTCTACTAAATCACAACTAATACCTGAATAATCATAATTCACTCATAAAACAATTTCATCAAATCTCTAAAACAACTTCGTAATTCAATCTTCTTCCTAATACATTCCTACTATAACATTCGCTAAACATAACCGTAAATTAATTCACAAACCCGTAGATTCTAATACAACCATAATGACAACAATTTCCTGTACCTCTTTAACAATTCGAAAAACATAACTTCCGGAAATAATTCGCATCAGTATTCAAATATATCACGAACAATCTTAACTCAATGTAATCAACTCTTCACATAATGAAATTCAAACTTATTTAAAAAAAAATTCATGCTCTAACCCACTAAGTATTCAAAAACAATTTCATAAGTACAGAATGAACACAAGACTTATCTACCTCAATACTAAATAATATGACCAAGAATTTTCATAAAAAAAAAATTATAATGAACCAAAAACACGAAATCAAAACTAACTTCACTTAATCAATCAACACTTATACCGAGTGGTACATCATGGAGGGAGAGAGAAAATTCATAAATCGACAAAACCGAAAAAAAAAAAAACTGAATACCTAATTTATGGACAATTGAAACTCAACTACTCAAAACATTCTAAAACGAGAGTACAAGAACACAATACTAGTAACTATACTTTAAACATATCATAGAAATTCCTTTAGTGTGAATAAAATTTTACTAGTGCGATGGCCAACACAGAATAAAACAAACAACCATCTCGAATTATTATCAAAATTCATAAAACACAATTGTAATTAAGAATAATAATGGCAAAATAGCTACTTTCTTCTACACTATCATAAGGTATGGCGAAACAATAAAAGTTCAAAAATAAACATAAATGATAATGCATCCACAATAAGTTCAATAAGTAGGTTGCAAGAAAC